>PVLA01005308.1:0-10208 GCA_004027455.1 Hydrochoerus hydrochaeris | reverse complement strand
TTGTTTTATTTAAAGAAAAAATTTTGAAATGGAAAGAGGGTAGAAACAATACAAAATCTCAAAAACAAAACAAAAACCAAAAAACCAAAAATAGTAACCAGTAAAAATCACTAGTTCATAATTATATACTTTCCTCTTAGATGCAGTTGTTCAAGTTACAAAACTAAAGTCCACAAAGTGGACATCCAAACAGTGAGACTGCAGTCAGTTTTGCTCATCCATCCAACTAAAACTTTAGCAACATGGTTATTAATTCCACACACTCAAACATACATGCAGTTACATCCTTTAGAATATTCTCTTTTCCTTTTTTCCTTTACAATAACTATAATCCATTCTCATAAACTACTTAGAAGTTCTACACATGTATAAGTCTCTACACATATACCTAGCCTTTCTGTATTAGAGGGAGAAACAAATCAAAACAAGTCAGCAATACAAATTCCTAGAGAAACACAAAATGAAAAGAACATACAAAAACACATTAGGTGATCTACAGTGGTCACTATGATGTCTCTAGTTATTTTCAATAAAATTGTCTATATCGTCAAATATAATATAAACTTAGCATTGCTTTACATTATTAATAAAATCTAAACATTGGAGACCTTATAGGACTTCAAAGGCAGATAACAATCAAACCAGAATGGGTATCCTATTGAATCCTGTCATCTTCAGAGTAGTTGCCCCTACTCTCAAACTCAACACTCTCAAGCATACCAGATTCAAATAAAATCAGTCAAGATAAAACAGTGATATAACCAATCTTCTCTGTTTTATCTCTGCCATGCTATTTTTCTGTTGTTATTTGTTTACTTTTCTCCTTCATTCCACTGTCTGTCCCTTTCTTTGAGGCCTTTCTGCCATTATTCCTGGAACCCTGATGGTTTTCTTCTCTCTCTCTAGAATGTCCTTCAGTATTCTTTGCAGGGTTGGATTGTTGGTCACAAACTCCCCCAGTTCCTCTTTGTCATGGAAATATCTTGTCTCTCCATTAATTTTGAGAGACAGTTTTGCAGGGTACATCATTCTGGGTTGGAGGTTATTTTCTTTCAGGGCTTGGAATATTTTGCTCCAAGCTCTTCTTGATTTGATGGTTTGCATTGAGAAGTCCGCTGTGATTTTGATGAGTTTTCCTTTATAGGTAATCTTTTTCTTTTCTCTGACCACTTTTAATATTCTGTTCTTGTGATGGATTTCTGGGATCCTGATTATTATATGTCTGGGTGTAGATCTGTTTGGGTTGTAGCTGGCTGGAGTTCTATATGCCTCATTTATCTGAACTTCATTTCCATTACCTATGTTTGGGAAGTTTTCCTTAATTATTTCTGTGAGTAGACTTTTTATTTCATTTGTATTTGTTGCTGCATCGTCATTCACATATTTTATTCTTAGGTTATAAATCCTCTTGTCATCTTCTAGCCTTTGTATCGTTGCTTCCTGGTTCCTTGTTATTTTTAAGAGATCCTTCCTTTCACAATCATACTTTGCAAATCTATCTTCAAGTTTTGAAAGTTTGTCTTTAGTTTCTGTTAAAAGATTTTGCCAGGTTTCAATGGAGTTTTTAACTTCCCAATATTCTCTTTGGATCTGTTTCATATATTCTAGGTTTTGTTTATATTCTTCATCAAAGGCTTCTCTCCTTTCTCTGCATTCCTCTATTCTTTCATTTGTGTCTACTTGAGGATTACCCAGGACTTCTTTCATTAGTCTTCTTATATCTTGCTTCACCTGAGTTAGAATTTCAGATTTAAATTTGACGATGAGGTCATGGATGTATTTCTTTATTTCCGATGAGGCTGTCTCTGACATTACAGGTTTGCTGCTCTCAACCTCCTCTGCATTTACCTCTGATGAACTCACTTACCCTGTTTCTGCAGTTGGGGACCTTTTGCTCTTTCTCTGTCTTGTCATGTTTTCGGCCCCCTTCAAACGGGTGGGTGGTGGAGGTCTCTGGGCCTTTCCTTTTGCTTACAGTTTTTCTGCAGCACACTTGCTAGGGAAGTACCACCCCTCAGTCTGCAGATCTGTGAGTTGCACGCTGAGAGCTGGCTCCTCCCCCTACGCCAGTCAACCAGTTAACAGGTTTGTGTGTTCCCTGGGGATGCCACTGGCCCAGGAAAGCCTCCTCCCTGGCTATGGGGTTTCAACCAGGGGCATGGCCCAGCCTGAGCAGATCCCACCAATCTGCTTTGGACTAGGAGTCATCAGCAGATGCTGCCTAGGGCCCCAATTCAAGCCGGCCCTACCCAACTCCAAAATGTCGCCCAGCCAGTCCTCCCAGTTTGGGGATTCCAGTTCCCGTCACTCACCAAAGTTCTCACAGCTCAACTGGCTGTTTCCACTCCCGGTCTCAGGGCCTCCTCCAGCCGAGGGTCTGGAGCTCACTAACCCCTCCTCTCGGCAGGGCCGTGATCTCAGCTCTATCGTGAGTCACCTGACTAAGATGTGCCAGTACAGCTCCAGCCTTCCGTCCGTGCTTCTTTTTCTTCTTTCTTTTTTTTTTCTTTTTCCTCAGTTTCTTTCTGGGTCATGAGAATTCCTCTCCTTTTTTCTGGCTTTCTCCATGTTGCCAGATTCCAGCATCTCTAATTCACTGTTTTTTTTTTTTTTTTTTTTCTGCCTCTGGGATGGAATTCACAACCTCACCTTTACAGAGTGGGGCCTTAGCCAACTGAGCTAAAGCAGGGAGCACACATTTATCATTCTTGCCACTTTCTGAAATAGTCTCAATTCTCTTTTTTTGTCTTTATGAGGTGTGATAAAAAATATGATGAACACTGCTGGTAAGTGCCCTCCGATGGGAAGGTAAGCTTGTAAAAACATTATGATGCGCCCTCATCTACCTTATTCACTGAACCTGTGATTCATGGCTTTGCCTCAAAGTCAAAATGACCATGAAAAGTAAATGTTTTTAATTGATTAAGGACATTGAAGCAATCAGTACCATACAACTAAAGGTACTCATGACAGAGGACTTCCAGAACTGCTTCAGAAAACGGCAGGAATGATGCAATAAAGTGCACTTAAAGTTAAGGAGAGTATTTTTAAAGAAGAATTAAGGCAATATGTATTTTACTGTAATAAATTTTTTAAAAATTTAAACATTCGCCATGGTTTCTGTAAAGTTTTGAAACACAACATACTATAGTAACAATGATTGTGGCTAATAGTTTTGGAGGGCGGGTGACCATTATGAGCAGGGAGCCTACTCAGTATTTCCTAGAGTTTGTCTCACTTCATTCTCCTAATGTTCGGATGAGGCTGATGTTATCATTAGCCCCATTTCAATGTGAGAAAATGGAATATCAAGAAATGATATGCAGAAAGTTTAGTTAACTTATTTACCTAAGGCAGCGTAGCAAGTGAGCGGAGGAACAAGAACTTCAATCCAGGTTTTTGGCCTAAATGTGTTTGCTGTTAACTGAAACTGAGTTTTTTTCTTTCATTCCTGACTTATGATGGGATGACCAGAGGACGTATCCAATATTCCATTTCATACTAGTTTGAGTGTAGCAGAAACCTTTGTTTTCAAACTCAAAGAAATGATATACAGGTAAACGCAAGGCATGTTTACTTCCTGTTGGTATTTTATGCCTATTTGAAAGAATAGCAGCTGTTTCTGTCTTCAGAGTCAATCCGTGACCCCCTTCTTTAGTCACTCAAGATTTAACATAATGAAAGGTATTGAAGAGTCCTGCAGCAAAGAAAGCTCTTCACTTTCTTTTATTCGGCATATCTCACTTTATTCTTTTCCCTGAATTTCTTTCCTGCTTCTATTTTCTTTCAAAATTATTTATTAACATCCTAAAGAGGAGTGGTCCATGAAACACAGTTTATATAATTTCTCAGTATGGGAGAGACATTGAAGACTGCATTTAATGTATTCTCCACAGGAAGACAACAACAAAACAACCAAACAAGTAAAAAATCATTTTACCACATATCCCTTGCTTATAGTGAGTAGGGCAAGAATTCTTTCTTTGCACAGCGGGTAAAGTGAACCAAGACATACCCAGTAAAGTCCTCTAGAAGATATTGTCCTAGGGATTAGCTACTCGAAATTTCACAATAGGGAAGGTGTTGGTGGGAAATGGCAAATCATGATTTATTGATGTACTCTGAAATTTTCAATGTGTCATAAATGGAAACTTGACAAGAGGTAATCTCTTCAAAGTCTTGGAGGGCATTGGCTTGAAATTGGCTTATGATATTTTCATATCTGTTTTGTAGACCTAGTTTTGAATGACTGTGTGAATAATATCTTCCCTTTGAAAGTTTATTCATTCTTTGTATCATTTTCTTAGTCCTTGGCAGGATTGCTTAGGGCACTGTATTCATTTTTAATCTGTGGAAAAGAAAGCAGGCCTCTCCCTGAGACTCTATCCTCTGCAAATCATGCTAGATGGTGATAGTGTCAAACAGTAATACAGACTTTAAGTAGCTATCAATGTAAATATAAAACTGTAAGACCCAGGAATAAAAGCTCCTGGAACACATTCCAGAAGGGAAGGGAAGCTTGAGGAAATGTTTGCAGGCACTCAAAAGATACAGCCAGTGTAATAGATTGTCATGAAGTGGCACGGCAGGCGTACTTGCTGATTGTGAAGTTAGCTTCCTTTCTGCTTAGGCTCACAAACAGACTACAATTCCCAGTGTCCCTTGCAATTAATGTCACTATGTGACTCAGTTAGTGTTTTTCCTTTAGAAAATGGAAATAATATTTTCCCTGTGGGCTTCTTTTGACAGCTTAAATAAAACATATTTAATATGTCTGGTACTACACAACAAAGGGACTATTATAGGTGCTCAGTAAATGGTAGGTATGGTTGTTGACTTTTGCAGTAACTCCTTAAAGAAATCTGTTCTCCTGTTTTGATTCTGCAAGTTATCATAGGGATACCTTCCATAAATCTGCATCATCAAACTAAACAAAAATAACCCAAATAGTTATTTAGATAATGATCATTTTAATGGTTCTTTATCTTTCTAGCTGGACTCCATTAGGCCAGGAATTACGTCTGTTGTACGCTTTGCCTGACACCTGGCCTTACCTATAGTAGAGTCAATAAATACTGATTGAATTCACAAATTGATGAGGATGCAAATCCTCCGCTTATAAATCTTGGAGAAGAGAGACACTTCCAGGCCAGTGAGCTCAGGGGCATCACCTCACTCATTCCTCCCACAGTCATCCTCATCACCATGCTTTCTCCTCACTTGCTCTGTTTCGTGACTGGTATTGGTTCTCTCCATGTGATCCTGCACCCATGGCTTGCCCAGATTGTTCAGCAAGTAACAGACTATCTTCCCAGTGGCCATTGTGTCCTGATTTGCTGCCCTCATCCTATCCGAATAATGATAAAACTTCCTTTTAAAAACACATTGCTGGTCCCAGGGTTTGTTTATGGCCCCGTCCTTCTGCCTGTGTCTACAGCTGCTGGGAGATCCTCTACCATGTCGTAGCTTTTGCCAGATCCTGGTCTTTCTCTCTTCTCACCCTTCATGATTTCCATGGTGACAACTATTTGGGTATCTCCCCATACCTTTCTAGTTCCATCAACCAGTCCCATTAAGCTATAAATAATTCTTTCATTAATATTTCCCAAATAACTCTTGAGCAAAACCTTGACTAATAAGCACATTAGAATTTCTAAAGTATTTTCATGTTCCTTAATGTCAGAGATTCATAGTATTTTTGTGGAATGAGTAGGGTCATCTTCATTTTAACAATAAAGAAACTGATGATCTGATAGGTTTAGTCAACCTGCTCAGTCAGTCTTTGACCTCTAAATATTGTATTCTTCCAAACATATGCCACTGGCTGATCTGTCTTCTTCACTGCTATATATCCAATTATAGTGCCTGGTCTATAGTAGTTAATCAAGTAGCATTTCTTGAACAGAAGAAAATAAATGACCAGAAAGTGAGATCTTGAATGAGTGTGACGGAAGATAGGTAATGTTTTCCCTACTGATGGGAATTAGATGTTGTCCCTAGTAGAATGCCAACAATCTAGTGGGTGCTCAGTAAGCTCTTCTCAGATGTTGAAAGGGTCAGTTAGACTCTGGAGATGGGCCTTCCCGGGACACCCAGTCATGACCTGTGAATGCTGAGTATTTGATGTGGGAGTCACCAGAATAAAACTGCCAGGCACAAACACCAACTGCTTCCCAGTCTGACCAGAACATACTTTGTCTTTTCTGTTCCACCACTTTGCAGGACAGGTAATGTGGCTAAACTAAACTGTGCCTCATTGTTACCTGACTTTCAGCTTGTTTGTTCCCTGGTTCCCACACCTTGATAAAAACAGCTATCAATTTGCAGATGCCAAACAGCTGGCTCTGCATGAGGGCTGACAGGGCTGAAGTCTTTAGCATCTGAGCTGCTTCGTGAGATTTGTACTTTTCTAGGATGTCTCTCTGTGCTTCTGATTGTGAAGCTCAGAACAGAGCAGGGATCCATTAGCAGTGATTTCCCAAGAGAATGGAGAGAAAGATGCAGGGATGGGTATTACCCCCATATTGTCATTTATTTTTGTCATAAAATGGATTATTTAACATAACATACATCAGGAGATTTTCTCATAGTACCACTTGGGTGCCATTTCATAGTTTGCTGAGCAGATTCTCTCTTGGTGCCAGTGGCCCCTTTGCCTGATTATTGATGCCTCCCTTCAACCCTGCCTGTGTGCCTTTCATGTCTGCCTGGGTCCCCTGCAGAGCTGCCTGGCTTCTCACCATGATGACAGCTGACACAGAATGCCTTCACTACAAATTTCAAGGTTACCATCCTCTGTTACCATCACTGCCCTTATCCTGTACACAAACACACGCACACACATACACACTCTCACACACACACATTCCAATGAAACTGACTCAGTACAAGAGACCTCAAGGTGCAGACTGCTAGCAGAAAAACTCAAAGATCCTGCATACTAGCTTCTAAAGATATCCACATTTTCTGAGCGTCGACTGTAAAAGCATGGCCCAGTGATGGTGTAAGAGGAAGACAGAACTGGATTCTCAGGCAGTAGAGTAGGGTGATTAAGAGCATAGAGCCAGACATGGGTTACTTAAATTTGTCATTGGGTCTCTGAATCTCAAGTCTTGTTTGGCAAAGGAGGAGGATAGTACCATGTTGTAAGTTTACACTGGGAGGTAAATGAGAGGAAGCACTTTCAGTACTTTGCATACAGTAACTGCTCAGGAAATATTAGCTACATTATTCCCCCAAACATCACAGCAGATGGAATAAGCTGCTACTACAGTCTGAGGGAAAAGTATTAAAGATAGACATGGTATTGAGGGCCTTAGCCTTGGTTTACAGTCAGGGAGAAAGTTGTCTAACAACCAGGTTAGGAGGCTGTACAAGGAGTCAGAGACATAAGATGTACGAATCAGTGTTCAAACTGGGGAAACAGAGACCTGAGGTTCTGATACAGAAGGAATTTAATGCAGGGAGAATTTAGGCAGACAAGCAAGGGACGAAAAGGCCAAACTAAAATAGTGAAGCAACTTGAGTTGGTAACAGCAGGAAGCTCCCAGGCTAAAGGAGCATAGAGAGAAGGTGATATGATCTGATCCCAAGGTAGCAGCCACCTTTGGGAAACGAGCTGCAGAGAGATTTCTAGTGGGAGCTGGAGTTACAGAGGCTGCTCCTGAAGATGCTGCCTGAGGTAAAGAAACACCTTGACTTCCCATTGGCCAGACTCAGCCAGAAACACGTTAGAAACGAATTCTGCGAAGTGCCGTGTACACAGATCAAGCCTCTGTGACACGGAGTGGAGGGGCAAATAAATCCAGGTTTCATACAGGTGTTGAAGTAGGGTTGCTACATAAATATGTTTCCCAGTTAAATTTGAATTCAGAATAATGAAATAATTTTCATTGTAAGTATTGAAAAGTCATTCATGGTTCATATGAAATTCAAATTTCACTTGTGTCCTGTGGGTTTTATTTACTAGATTTGTTGAATTGTTGACCTCTGATGGTATTTTTTCCCCTCTTTGTTGTGGGAGGTAAAGTCTTGAGACATGACCATTTTTTTACCATCTACTAAAGTAAACATTAATACACAAAGTGTTACTGTCCTTCACTGATTCTAAAATGTACACTGAAAACGTTTCTCATTTTATGAGAGTGCATCCTGAAATCGATGGCCTTCTGTAATCATTGCCAGCTAGATAGTCATTTTTACGTGGGTCTCATTGTCTGAATGTTTGTGAATTTGCTGTTTATTCCTAGTAACCTCACTAGACAACTTGGATCCATAATGCTTTAGTCAATGGACTTTTGTCATTTGAGGAAATCATTTAAGGAAGGACTGTGAATTCTGGCTGTTATCAGAAAAGCTTCCATTGACACTTCTGGTAGGATTGAGAAAGTACCAACATCAAAAATTGCAGGCAGGGTCAACAGTTCGGGGAAAAACTGGAGACAGTTGTGTGATACTCTAAAGAAAAAGCTGTATCACCAGTGCCATGGTATGACAGATGACAGTGTGTGGAAAAACAAAACACAGACATGCTTGAATGTGAGTCAAAAGTGATTTAAAAGAATTGGATTCTGAAGGTGAGGAGTTTTAGAACTACTCTGTAATCTCTCTCACTTGTGTGTCCCTTTGTAAGAGTTTATAAGAATAATGCGATAAAAATCTGAACTGGTGGTGTAACAGAGCTCTTCAGGTATAAAACAAATACCATTGTTTAATTGGTAGTGTATTTTTTTTTTCTAGAGCTACTTAAAATAGTGGTGAGTCAAGAATGAAACTTAAGGCCCACCCTCTCGGTAAGCCGCCCACACCTGAGCTGGGAGGAGAAACAGCAGCCCCAGAGCTCGGACCATGAAGGGACTCATGGTGCAACATACAAAGGCAGTCTGCCCACTTTCCCAGTAGGGGCCTCTGGCCTGAGCTAGGAGGAGAATCGCAGCCCCAGAGTTCGGACCATGGAGTGACTCAAGGCTCCACATAGAAAGGCAATTTGCCCGCCCTCTCGGTAATCACCCCTGACATAAGGCAAGAGAAGAATCACTCAGCGGCTCCCATGAGCCTACTGGCAAGCAGGCTAAGAATCAACCCACCACTACCATCCCCTCTCCATTCCGTCCCCCCCCCCACCATATGCAATGTAGTAAATAGGAGGGATTTCCTTCTATCATCTCTTTGAAGGCAAATATTGTTATCACTGTTTTGCTTTGTTCTGATTAATGATATCGGTCTATTCAGGGTTCCATTTTGATAAGTTCTAGAATGTCTTGTAGTTCCTTTGATTTGGCTATACCTTATTGAAAGAACAACTGTTGTAAAGATAACGGGATATACTATGGTACCTATTACTGTTATGCCAGTAATCTATTGAGGGTTTGTGTACCAATTTCACTGCACTCTCTCAGTTGGCTTTGTTCCATCTTGTTCTGTTGTATTTTGCTACCTTCAAAATAATAAAAAATTAAAATAAATAAAAAATAAAAAGTAAATAACAACAAAACAGATCAGTAAGGTTCTGAGCAAGCTGAAACATGATATAAGTAAATAGATAATAGACTTGAAAAGCAAAAGGAGGAAAAGAAAGTACTCTAAAGGATATAACTACATGTATCCTTAAGTGTGTAGGATTGCTGACTATGTTGCTGGGTTTTTGTTGGATTGTTGAATGGAACTGTTTGCAGCCTCACTGTTTGAATGTCCACTTTGTATGCTTTAATTTTGTAACTTGAACAACTATATCAAGAAGACAATATGTAATTTATCAACTAGTGATTTCTTACTATTTTTTCTTTTTCTTTGAAATTTTATATTGTTTCTTCCTTTTCTGTTTTGCTTTTTTTTCCTCTTTAAATAAATTTTAAAAAATTTAAAAAAGAGTAACTTTAGAATTGTAACTCATAATAAGGTATAAAAGTAAAAAAGAGAAAGTGGTAAAAGCCTGAAGAAAAAATATTGACTTATACATATATTTAGAGCCACTAAATTATTTAATAAAATTCTCATAAAAACATATTTAATAGTGTTTTTAAAAAGTACATATAGGTTTGTAATTATAATAAAATAATTGAATATGCTAATTTGTTTAATAATATTATTAACAAAAACAAATATATTTATTTTATTAAATTCACAAATGTTCAAACAGTTTTCTAATGTTTACAAGCAATGTCATTTAATAGGTTCGTATCTGCCAATAATCCCAGGTTTACACAACT
>PVLA01005307.1:0-150339 GCA_004027455.1 Hydrochoerus hydrochaeris | reverse complement strand
CACTGTTTTGCTCAGTTTTGATTAATGGTACTGCTTTATTCAATATTCTGTTTTTAAAAGTTTGATATTTCCTTCCATTTTCCTCTATTTGATTGAAAGAACAGCTAATGTGAACAAAATGGGCTGTACTATTGAGCCCATTGCTTGTGTCCTGGTGACCTGCTCTGAGGTTCTGTGGTAGTTTTATTGCAGTGTGGTCGCATGGGTTTGTTCTGTCTTGTTCTGCTGCATTTTGCTACCTTCAAAAAAAAAAAAAAGTAGATAAGAAAGTAACAAAATACCTCCAAAAATCTCCCAACTCCACCAAAGCTGATCCATGGATCATGGATGAGGAGAAACTTAAAAACAAGGCAACAAAATTATATAAGGTGATTAAAAGTATATAACAACAACAAAACAAGTCAGTAAGGTACTGAGCAACCTGAAACAGGATATAACTAAGCAGATAATGGACTTAAAAAGTAAAAAGAAAAAAGGAAAGTGCTCTAGAGGATATGGATGCATGTATGTTTAAGTGTGTAGGATTGAAAACCATGTTGCTAAGTTGTTACTGGATCATTGAACTTCTTTGCAGTCTCACTGTTTGAATGTACACTTTGTATGCTTTAATTTTATAACTTTAACAACTAGGTCTAAGAAGGCAGTATGTAATTTAACAACTAGTGATTTCTTACTGCTTTTTTTTCTGAGATTCTGTATTGTTTCTACCCCTTTTTCTGTTTTGCTTTTTTTCTCTTTAAACAAAATTTTTAAAAAAACTGTACCAATACAATTAATTCTTTAAAAATCTTCTATAAAGTCAACCTGTGACCTCATTTAAAAATAACTTGGATAGATTTAATTTTTGTCAGTTATTTCCATTTGCATTTGATAAATCAGTTAATAACAGAACATCTTGAAGTTAAAGGTAACAGGAAAGTTAATTTATCTCAGCCCACATACAATTCACTGCTAAGATCAAGCCATGCAAGTGTATTTAGGAAAAAACAAAACAAAACAGGAAAATGCAGTATCTTAATTACTTTCTCATAGCTGAGACACAGTACCCCACACATGCAAATTAAAAAAAGAGAGTCTTATTGAGCTCACAATTTGTAGAGGTCTCAGTTCATAGTCAGCTGGCTCCAAGGCTGGGCAATGTGGCAGAGAAGAAACAGTTCACAGCATGGCAGCTGGAAGCAGAGAGAAGAATCGAGGGAGTTGAGAGGGACATATACACTTCCTGACAACACCCCTTCCTTCAACCAGACTTCAATTTCCAAATCACGTTTAGTTATAAGTGCAACAGTGGAGTAATCCCCTGATAAGTATCACGCCTCCATGATCTAGTCACCTCCTAAAAGCCCACCTATAAGTCAGTGAGCTTTAGGGTCACAATCTAGATATAAGCCATAATATGTGGTGCCCTGGTGCCCCATGGGATGCAGATTCTGAATGGATGTCTGAGTTTACCAGAAAAACTTTCCACAGTGTATTAGTGATGTCTGAGTTGTGAGGTGCAATGGCAGCATATCAACCCAAGAGTTAATTTAAAGTAAAACCCATGTAAGTAAAACACAAGAAGTTCGTGACTATGGCTAATATCTTGGCAACAACTAAAATTTGAAAAACTCCATTTAGAAACTCTTAAACTATTAGCCCTAACACTTCCCCAGAAGCAGTAAATTTAACACATATGAAATTCTCAGACCTTACTTATTCAGTTGTTCACAGTCAGGAAATTAATCTAAATACATCATAATGGAAAGAGATGCCTTATACTACTGATATAATTTAAACTAAGCAAGGAATTCAAAACTCATACTAAACTATTAAAATACAGATTCAAAATTAAAATAGACAGACATCCCACAAATGAAGGTACATTTGGAAAATTAACTTTAGTTTGGATGCAACATTTTAAAATTATTCGTGACATATTAAGTAAAGACCCAGACAAACCCAGATTGTACTATAATAAATCACTTTTTTCCCAAATGCATTTTATTCATAGATAAAAAGAAAGAAAAAAAAGAAGATAAAAAAAACTACAAAATTTTAAAGTACATCAATGGGGGGGGTAACAATGGTATATGCATTGCACATTGTCATCCCCAAATTATTTACCCAGAGCACAAGACATCTGCCTTCAGTTGTCTAAACAATAAAAAGATAACCTCTTTATTTATTTTCTTTTCAAATCTTTAATGTGTTTCTTGTATGTAGCATATTGTTGGATCTTGCTCCTTTATCCATTCTGCTAGTCTCTTTTGACTGGTGAATTGAGATTATTAATATTGATGGTTATAACTGATAGATATTGACTTATCCTTGTCATGTTATTTTCATGTTGCTGGTTCTCTTTTATCTCCTATTTTGCCTTTCCTGGTTATTTCATTTTGTTCATGTTCATGGAGTCATAGTTCTTGTTATATCTTTCTAAAATGTTCTTCACAACATTTTAAAAGGTCAGTTTGGTGGTCATGAATTTCTTCAGGTGTTCTTTGTCATGGAAGTATCTTACTTCATCAATTTTTAAAAATAGTTTTGCAGGGTACATCAATCTGAGATAAAGGTTATCTTCTTTTAGGACTTGAAATATTTGACTCCAAGCTCTCCTTCACTTGAGGGTTTGTGTTGAGAAGTCTGCTGTTAGTCTGATTGGCTTTCATTTATAGGTGATTTGTTTTGTTTTCCTAATGGCTTTTAATATTCTGTCCTTGTGTTGAATTTCTGGAATCATAACTACTATATACCTGGTGTAGTTTTTTTTTTATTTAAAGAGAAAAAAAAACAGGAAAAAGGTAGAAATATTGGTGTAGATTTTTTGATCATGGTTAATTAGCTTTTATATGCCTTACCTATCTGTGTATCAAATTCGTTTCCCTGTTTGGGAAGTTCTCTGCCATTACTTCTGTAAACATGTTTTTAAAATGTGGTTTGTGCTATCTCCCTATTTTTTAGAGACTGTAATCAATCTTCTTCTTTGAATCACCTAGCAGCTGCTGGATTGATTTTTCATGGTCCTTTCTTGTTTACTTTTCACTCTTTGCTGAGACGAAATACTGGATGCCCAAAACGAAGGAAGAAAAGGTTTATTTAACTTACAGTTTTGGGAAGTTTCAGTCCATACTCAGCTGGTGCTAAGGCATGGTGGTGTGGCTGAGGGACAACCATTTATGGTGACTGCAAGCAACAAGAGCAAAAGGGCAAAAGGGCAAAAGGGAAGAGCACACCTCTTTCCCTTCCTTATAGTCTATGCAAGCTACCCACCCCAGGGTGGGCATAGTACTCACACTGCCAATTTCAGCACTAGACAATGAACCAATCACAAACTCTAGATTCAGCCACCTGTAAAAATGACCACATGAGGTTGTAGGGGGAGAGCTAGATATAAACCATAACAGTTCATTAACATTTTTAAGAAATATTTCTTTCCATGATGGTTAAGTGCAATCTTGTCTCCTAAGTCTGCAATTCTGTCTTCACACTGGCTCATTCTAGTGCATATACTTTCAATGAAATTTTTAATGGTATTTTTAATCTCTTGGATATCTGTTTGAATCTGTTTTATAGATTCTGTATCTTTCTTATGTTGGACCTTTATGATTTCCATAATTTTCCTAAGCCACTCTACTTTTTATCTGTATCTTTTCTAGAGTCACTATCAATGTCTTTCATTGTGGTCACTATCTTGTAGTTATCTGAAAAGTTATTCTGATTTGATTTTTTTCTAGAGCCTCATTCATCTTTGTTACTTCTATTGTTACTGCTTCAGAGAGTCCAGCTAGTTAGCTTTTGAATTGTTCCAATTCACTGCCTGCTTGGCTTGCCCTTGGTGAGCTGGAAGTCTGAGGTTGAATCTTGCTTCAATTTCTTTTCTTTTCTTTTCATTTCTTTTCTTTTCTTTTCTTTTCTTTTGTTTCTTTTCTTTCCTTTTTTAAATTCCTGGGTTGATGCTTATAAATTGCTTATGGTGAGTAGTTTTATTGCTTTTTAAAATCACTTTTTAAAATTTCTTTTGTTTTCTTTCTTTTTTTAAATTCCTGAGTTGATGCTTATAAATTGCTTATGGTGAGTAGTTTTATTGCTAGTGTTTACAACCTTTAAGAAATGACTACTTCTCAGAGGTGTCTTCCATGTCTAGCTTTTGGGTTTGGGGCTTTTAGGTTTTGGGTTTTGAGTCTGGTGCAAGATCTTACCTCTTTCAATTTATTGGGGATGAGAAGTTGCTGCCTATTTGAACTAGCCTTTGGTTCTTTGACACTGGTGTATAATATTTTTATGATCCTTAGGTAATCTCAGTTTGGCATACTGGAAAGAAAAACTGATTAGAATAATTATATCATCTTAGCTAAGATAGTATAATCAGTAAAACAATAGCATCAAATACATCCTGAAAAGTGACAAACTGTGGTGACTATTAATTTACCACCTTTATCTATATTAACTAAATTTGTCATATATACTACAAACTAAAGTAATTCAGAAAATTGTATACAATAAGCAAAACGTCAGTATGGCAATTTTACCTTCAGGGGGAATATTTAAAAAAGAGGGGGAAAATAGAGAAATAGAAGAAGAAGAGATTAAAAGGCTAGAGGACAAAGATTATGCAAATTTGGGCACTGGTGCAGGAGACAGAAGAGAAATAATGAAAAAATAAAAAGGAGAACAGAGTAGAACAACAACAAAAAAGAAATAATCTTCACACTTACATAAAAATAAGAACAATCAAGAAAAAAACAGAACAAAACAAAACAAAAAAGAAGAAAATGAGAAAAAAAATCTCCACTTTGAGGCATGTCTCTGCTGTCACTGGTAGACAACATGGGCAGACAGAGTCCAAATCCACGTTGGTTAATCCCAGCAAACCAGCCATAACTTTATGGGAAGGATCACGGACAATCCCAGTAAACTCCCACCTTTAGATCCACTGAAGTTCAGGATAGTCTCTTTCTGTGAGAATGGAACCCAATTCATTCAGCCTGTAACATTCTGTGTGTGTCCTGCCAGCTTGAATTGGCTTCTTCTTCTTTTATTTACTTACTTATTTTATTTTATTTTATTATTTTTTGGTACCAGGAATCGAGCTCAAGACCTTTCGCTTGCCAGGCAGGTGTTTATGCCACTGAGCTAAACCCCTGGCTGAAACGGATTCTTGACCTCTTGCCGACTTGAATTTGGCAGCTTCACCTGGACATTAGGAGCCAGTAGATGGAGCCAGCCTGCAGCTTTTCTGAGTTCTGAGCTCATTTCCCTTTCTGGGGGATAGCCAATTGCTCTCTCCTGGGGGATATCTGAATCCAAAGATCTCACCAGTCACTGTAGTCCACTGTGTCCACTGCTCTGTTCCATTGGTACATTTCTCTGTGCAAACCTCTAAGGTGACCAGTAGTCCCTATGTGTCTTGCAGGTTTGAGCCTCACCCTTCCCACACCATGCAGAGAGTCAGGGCTCAGGGAGAAAGCACCACTGACCACTTCCTTCTTTTTCATTGAAGTCTCTTTGCTCCTCCAGGGGCTTCACTTTTTGCTTTAGATCCTTCCTGGGTCCTGGTGATCCATTTCCCTCCTTCGTCTCTTCTTCACATCCCTGTTCCAGCATCTGGACACCAAGTCTTGGGGAGGTTCTTTCTCTGCTGTTCACCACTCACTCTGCCATCTTCCAGTTGTAGAGATTCAGTCCATATTTGGCTTGTTCCAAGGCAGTGGGACAGGGCAGAGGAGAAACAGTCCAAGGGGTAGCAGGCAGAAGGTAACAAGCAGCAGGCAGCAGCAGCAGCCTGCCTTCCATCTTCCCTTTATTCCATTTAGGCTCTAAGCCTAATGGTTGGTGCCTCCCACACTCAGGATGGGGCTTCCCATTACACACACCCAGAACAATTCTAACCAATCAGTGATCAGGGAAGGAAGAGGAATATATAAATATATAGATAGGTATAGATATAGTTATTATATGTCTCCAATCAGGTCACACCTACAGTGACTCTCTTTTTCCCACCAGGCTTCACCTCCCAACCTCACACCCAGCTATAAACCCTTAAGTAGACTAATCCCATAAATCACTTTTAATTGTGCATTTTTTTGCTTATTTATGTTTTCAAATAATATTTACATAAATATAATCTTAATAGAGTCACAATATTATTTTCAGCTTATTCATTTGAAATGATTTTTTCTCAGGTTACAACAGTTCTTCATATTTTACTATTCCAAACGGGCTTTGTAACCATTAAGTTATTGAGTAGTATACCATAATGCCATCTCCTGGTAAATATTTAAATCAGTTCCTATTGTTCATCTTATTTAAATTGTGTTGATTAAATATTGTTATGTTCATATTGATATATAGAGATCTAGTTTTCTTCTGACCTACTAATCTAATATTATCCAAAAAGAAGTTTGCCATGCCTGCAACATGCCTATTGGTCCTTTTCTTTAGAGTTTCAACTTAAACTATTAATTTATTGTATTGGCATCCAGGTGTATCATAATCACAGCACTCATTTTTAGAGAACCAAAAGTCAATTATGAAATAAAATCTATAGTGAAATCATAAATGTGTGTGAGAGAAATGGATATTCTTGCCTGAACTTTTGACACTATCTTCCATTACAAATCACATTAATTTATCAATGAAGTGAAAAGAAAAACGTTTTTTAAAAATGCAGGCATGCCTATATCTTGCAATCTGAGTAATTATTTTGAAGGTAACAATATGCAATATAGTGACTATTGTTAATTCTCTATCATGTGTTTTGAAATCCCATATCATTTGTATTATTTTGTTTTATTTTTATTGTTTTGCTTTCTTTTCATCTCTTTAAAATAAAAAAATAAAACAATTAAATTAAAAAATACAAGCATGGGCCTGAAATTTGACTTTTCTGGCAAAGACACCAGGGTTGATCAGAACTCTGAGAAGTTATCTATTGCTACATAATAAATCACCCAGAACAAAACAAAGTATAGCAAATTTCAGAGGCTCAGGAACCCAGAGGAGATTAGTTCCAGGTCAAGACCTGTGATGAGGTGGCAATTGGTGGCTACAAACATCTGAAAGCACCTTGATCAGGGCTAGAGGGTCGACTTCCATCACAGCTCATTCACAAGACTTTCAGCTGGAGGCCTCAAACCCTTCCCACACAGGCCTCCATAGGACTGGCTGAGAACCCTCGTTATATGGCACCAAACTTCATTTAGAATGAGTGATCAAAGAGAGAACACAGACGTTACATTGTTTTTAAGGCCTTGGTTCCTCAGTTGAACTCTCTCATTCTGCTTTGTTTGGTTTCCCGAAGAAGCAAGTTACTGAGTCTAACACATATTGAAAGGAAAAAAATTAAGTTGTACCTCTGGGAAAAAAAAATGAGAACATCTTTTTAAAGCCATAAAATAACTATTAAATTGTGAAAGAATAATGGAAAAAGTATGAATTTCATAGTCACATAGTATCTCCCTCATTCAGGCTCTGCCTATTGCTCTCCAATAACATTGAGCACATTGACTACTTGATATAATAATGCTCTTGGTCTCCCTCTTAACTACTAAGCAAGAGATTATCATGTACCTATCTCACAGGATAAGGGTAAGACTCAAAAGATGTCATTTACATCTATACCCAAGCCTTTCCCCATGAGTCAGCACCATTTGTGGACTGCAGAGAGAGAAAACAAGGCCACAAGGGAAGCAAGCCCCATCTGGGAAGCAGCACCATGCATAGGCCACTGCCAGACTGAGGACAGCCAGACCCCAACTCTTAACAGCACACAGGCTGGCAAACCAGAAGTAGCAATCCCCCACCACAACCCCCCCACCTGCCCCAGTAAGCGACCAACTGATCTGGAGAAACACAAGCTGTGATGCTAGCTATTGAGGTGAAATGCAATTGGATCCCTGTGGTGTTTGGATATTTCACTGATCTTGCAAGTCTAGGGCCAGTGGGTCTGATCATTGGTTCAGAGGAGAGCAGCACACAGTGTGGCATCTAGGGATGATCTCCTTCTGAGGGTCATAGCCATCTTTTATTCCTTACTGTCTTCTTTTGAAGTCCTATATAGTTTTAACTGTTTTGTTGGATTTTATTCTCTATTGTTTTGTTTGATTGTGTTAAATCTCATGGCAGGAGCAGCTATTTCAAAGATAGGAAGATGTATTATGGTATCAGTTTTGAATTTATTATTGGCTTGTTTTGAAGTCCTTTATTGCATTCATTGTTTTGTTTTTATTGTTTCCATTCTATTCTGTTCTGTTTGATTTTTACTATGTCCAAAGGTATCTACAGCTATTTTGAAGAAAATGGAAGGCATTATGATAACTATTGTTGATTTTGCAATGTTTTGAAGTCCAGTATAACTTGCACTGATTTGTTTTGGTTGATTTTATTCTGTTTTATTGTCCTTGGTTTTATCCTCTTTAAAATAAAATTTTTTAAGATGTCATTCAGTAATTGAACAGCAGGATTTGTCAATTATAAGAATACAGTAATAAGTAAAAACTGAGAATTTGTAATGGCCCCTGTCAAAACAAATGTTTTCAGAAGCCTTTAGTTGACAAATGTTTTCACTCAACTTCCAATTAAAAGAAGTTAAACCAAATATCTTTTAGTTCAAATAACAAGAAGTATCTAAGGAATGAGTAGATCCAAGGTCATACACAGTTTACCAAAAAAAATAATACACATACTTGAGAAAAACAAAAACTTGTATAAATATTTTAATGCCAAATTTATTGGGACATTATGAGGTTAATACAAGTTACCTTTAGCCTTTACAATTACAGGAGATGCTCAAAGTGGTGGGTTTCCACTTACCAACACTTATTAAAATGGCAATCTGTTGCTTGGGTAACTTTGATCACTGAGATTGTCTTACAGGCATTTTCAATAACTTCTTTAAGTACCAGAAGTGTAGCAGGTTTTCTGTGACATGCAACAACCTCTAGGGTCCTCCATATGAGCATAACACCATCTGTTGAAAAAACACCATACTATTATTCTTTTCCTGAAATGTCTATATATCTTTAACCCACTTGTATAGAGCTTTTTTCTTTCTGCCCATCTCCTGTTTAGTTGTTTCTCTAAATTCCTTGCTGCATTGTATTTCAGGGTTGTAACTGCCTTTCTCATATGACCAGCAACCACCCCCACCTTATCTCATCCTCAAAGCTTATTATCTCAAAAATAAAGCCAGCAACTTATTTCCTCTTATTTTACATATCAAGGAGATTTCTAATTAAGCCTTGCTGGTCATTTGTGAATCCAACAGTTCCCTTCCTATCACCTCACCAAACAATTCCGTATCCCTGCTAAAGTACAGCAGATCCTTTGTTTTCTGGGCTCTGGGTACTTCTGAGTCCTCCTTTCCCATCCCTTTGTCCTTATCTTTGCTGTTTGGGTCACATCAGCCTCCTTGTTACAGCCTCAGAACCTTGTACTTATAGTTTCTCCACCTAGAATGTTTTTCTCTAAAATTTAATCCTGCCATTCCTCATTTAATGACCAAGTTCCACTCCTGCAGCTAGGTCACTGATTGAATTGGTCACTAAATAAGGAATTGTATGTCATAAGCAAATGACAATATTCAAAACCAAGAAATAGTCAAAGGAAATTCCAACTTGACTGCTTTTTATGGCATAAGTCTTACATGCAGTACTGTAATATAAACAGGGCATAACAGATCATAAATGTATAAAGAACATAAAACTGCAGTACTGTACTGTACAGCACAATCATCAGAAGTTACAGTGCTGTGTGTATTATACAGAAAAACAGACACTGAGGTTCTATAAACAAGATATACAGAACTTTAGGAAAAAAAGGACAGGTCATAAATCCAAGCAGTAGTAGGTCATAAGTCTGAACAGTCATTAAACAAGTAGGCTGTTAAATGAGAAATATCTGTATTTCTTTTTCCTTCACCTCATTCAGAACAACTGTCACTCAATCACAGAGATCTTCCATAAACTCACTTTAGGGACTCAGAGTCCACAATCCCTTTCATTCTCAAACCTCTGAAATTTTCTATTTTTAAATAATAACGCTGCCTTAAATTTTATTGTATTTACATAGTACTGGCTTACTGTAAGTCTTTTCTGATTAAAATGTAAGCTCCATGAGCACAAATATCCTATTTTGTTTACTGATACATCCACAATAAAACAAGGGCCTAACATGTGAGAGTCCATAATTATTATTGGGTGATTGAATAAAAGTGCCAATGTATAAAACTATGCTTGTGACCAAGGAAAGAATTATTTTGACTAAAATTTATGGTGAGCCATTCCTGATGAATGACTAAGATTAATACCAAAATAAAAACATGAGATAATGGAAAGCCTTGGCCATCAACAGAAAAGCAAGGTACAGTTTTCAGAAGTAAAAAGAAGAGATGTAGACAGTCAAAAAACATTATTTATTCCAAACCCAATCACACATTAAAACCCACAGGTAAACAGTAAACAGGTTAGAGCCAGGTGGAATAAATTTTAAAGCTGTTATGTTATTCTGGCAAAGATCCACAGACTGGAAGCCACTGTAAACCTCATGTTTGTTTCATAGGCTGACACAAACCTACCAAAAAATGCACTAATACAAAATTTATCACAATCACTAAAAAATCCTGAAGCTCCAGTACTCTGAATTAATGATCATCAATGAGTGGCACAGCATTAAAAAAGTGAAAAGCATTTTCTCCAAAAGTAGGCATCAATAGAAAGGCATTAAATCAAACCACAGTATCATGCAAAAGCAAAGGAGAAGTGAAAAGGATAATTCTCAAAAAAAGTAACTTTCTGACTGTGAAAATGGATTGATAGTACTATTCGTTCTTTATAGCAAAGTTTCCAACAATGAATTTTCTTGTCATCATGATCTAATATTGGTTACCAACTATTACTCTCATTTGTCATGCTCCACATCTGTACAGCAGTATAAACAATATCAGGGATTTCTTCCTTCATATTTCATGGCACTTCTTGGAGGAGGTGGATTTTGTATTCAAGTGCAAACCAAAGTGTTCCAAATCTATCTAGGCTCATAAAAACCATAAATGGCCTGCAAAGATGCCCAGTAGTGCTATAAAATATAACTCTAGTTCACTAGAAGCCTCCTTTGCTTAAGAAAATTTACTTATGTCTATAATCAAATTTAAATTAAACTGTGCACTGAAGCACTCCATTCATACATAATCACATTCCTTCTACTGACTGTCTATACTTCCTCTATCTTCCAATTCATCTCTGGGTCCCCTTCCTCCATATAAATTATAGCTGCCTTCTGCTGGACACCTAATATTTCCTGCTAAACTTTACACAGTGTCTCAAACCTGAATGAAAGTACTTATGGGAGTGTATTATTATCCCAATTTTCAGGACAAACCAAGTTTTAGTGATATTGAGATGCTTGCCCAATGTCTCACAATAATTATGTCATGAAATCAAGCATTCAACTCTAATCTCACTCAAAAATGTATATGCTTTCAACTCTATCAAGATCCCTCTTCTGTCAGTTCCAAAGGCCTATGTGATTTATTCCAGATATTTCTTGAATTGGGAATTCTAACTACTCCATTTTGGCTCTAACTATCTTAGTACATTTCCTTCTTTTATTTAAAAGAATACCATAGACTGAGTAACTTAAAAACATTAAAGGTTTATGTGACTCATGATTTGGAAGCCTGGGGTTTACAAGAACACTAGGTTGGCATCTTGCTAGGGCCTTTGTGATGTGTCATAAGACTATGAGAGAGAAAATGAGTATGAGAGATACAGAGGAAAAAGATTGACATCTAATGATAAACTCATTCCCATGATGGTGGCATTAATCTATTCATAATGAAAAAACCCTCACAATTTATTCACTTCTTTGTAGCTACACCTCTTGTGTGGTCACAATGGTGGTCAATTGCAAAATAACTTTTCAGTGGGATATTCTCCCTAAGTTCAAACACACTTCTCCCAACATTCTTGCCACATTCTGAAGCAGTTCTGCAAGCCCTTCTTCATGAGGATCTTCCTGAGTATGATCAAAAATAGTGAATCTGCTATCAAGTTCCATCCAAAGGAAACACAGGGTTGTAAAACTATTGTGAAGTGCCATCACCTACTTCACTAGATTCTGACACTGTGGAACTTCTGACTCTCTCAAAGTCAAAATGATCATGAAAGGTAAACATTGTAAATTGATTCAGGACATCAAAGCATCCAAAATACAACTAAAGATATAGAAAAGTATTTCCAAAATAACTTCAGAAAGTGGTAAGACCAATGCATTGGGTGGGATGAGTGTTCAGGCATGGTGGGGGGTTGATGGCAATGTATCTTACTGTAATACTTTTAGAACTCAACACGATAGACTTCTAGGAAGATAGTAGAGTGGTAAGCAGCATCACATCAGTCTCTTTGAGATTTTGGAGTAAAGACACTGAAAATAGCAATGTGGGAAAGAGAAGAGGGAGGGAAGTGGGTCCTCAAGAACAAGTAAGGATCTGAATTGAAAATTGAAGCCCACAGAGAGGGCAAAGAGAGGAACCTCAATGAGAAAGAGAGAGGCAGCAAACAGCAATTTTTCCTTGAATCACAGCTCAGGTTGTGAGAGAGGGGTCTTGAATCCACTAAAGCAAAGCCACTATTGTGACTCCAGAGGCTACATGGAGAAATGCACCAGTAGATCACAGCAGTGCATACTACAGGCTGCAGTGCCTGATGAGTGAATCTGGTGCTGATGTTCACAGGAAAGGAGGGAAATTAGCTGGATATCATTTTGGAAAAGGGCCGGCTGAACCTGGGACTCAAAGCAGGTGAAGTTGGCTCCATCTTGGGGTTCCCCAGTGATACGGTGAGGTGCAACTATGGGAGACACTCAGGCTCAGGGAGCCATGTTCAAACCAGCAAAAGGCCTCCAGAGTGTTGTGGGCTGAAACACTCAGGTCCTAGTCTCACAGCTAGAAACTACAATCAGCCTGAACCTCAGGAGACTTGAAAGGGCAGACTTGCTGTGATTATCCACCAACCTACCATAATTCTACTGCAGGCTTGCTGGGACCAACCAACACAGATGTGAGCTCTGTCTGCCACCTTTACTTACCAGCAACAGCAAAGACATGTCCTGAAGGACATTTTTTTCTTACTTTCTTTGCTTTATTCTTGATTTTTTCTTTTTTATATGAATGTCAAAATCATTTCTACTTTGTTGTTTTGTTCTATTCTTGTTTCAGTTCCTTCCTTTTTTACATCCCTCCAGTCATCTTTAATTTGTTCCCAAAGATTGAGTAATTTTCCCATGTCTTTCAACCTTGACCTAATCTCTTTATATTCTTCTATATCTGTTTGTTTCTCCTACTCCTTTTAAATTTTCTACCACACAATGTAGGGGCTATGCGAGTGGGGTGATGGAATGACACTAATGTCATCCAATGGTTCTAGTTGACGATGCTAGCAGTGCCCATCCCCATATTGCACAAGGCAGCATCCCACGTCAGAGAATTGTCTGGCCCACAATGCAGACATAGAGCAACCGTGCTGTAAGCACACAATCTGATTCTAACGCAGTTTCTCCATGTAAGCTTTAGCCTATACTACAGCCGCATCCTTAGACATCTAAATGGCTTGAACAACACATCTATACATTAATAAGACAAGCATTTGCTAAGACTTTCCCAATTATTAGGCACTGATACAAAAAAATGATTAAGATATAATTCTTAGCTGGCCTTGGTGGCTCACGTCTGTTATCCCAACACTAAGGAGGCTGAGGCAGGAGGATCGTTGCAAGTTGGAGACCATCCTGGGCTACAAAGTGAGCTCAAGGCCAGCCTGAACTGCATAGAGAGACCCTGTCTCAAAAAGCCAAAAAAAAAAAAAAAGATATAATTCTTCACAGTCTGTAAATATACAGATTCAAGTTCTCATGCCACATGCCATACAAAAAGATAAACCAGGGTCACATAACAGGAAACACAGTATCATAATTCCTAATCCTGAAACTTAAGATCTGAAAAATTTTTCAAACTGAGGTTTGAAGATTTAATGTTTTTCCCTTAAAATATAGTACCGACATCATTTGGGGCAACAGTCAACTTGAAATGAAATGTCAACTGTGTATCAGTGATTGTGTCACCTTCTACTGTTTTTTGCTATTCTTGTAAATTTTGGACTTGTTGCATTATGTAAATATCAGAAAAAAATGAAATATATACCAATGAATAAAAAGGAGGTTAGAAATCATTATGACCAATAGCACAGAAGATGAAGCCTTTACAAAAGCTTAACCAAGGTCTGTGTGTGAGACATCTAATAAATATGAGAATGATTCTATACAAATTTTTAGAAGAAAAGCAAGATGTGAAAATTTCACAATAGTAGTTATGCCCAAGCAATAATAATTATCCAGAAAATACTGCAAAATAAATAATGGTATTTGTTTTGCACTATGTAATACACTTGTAATAATCTTTTTTTTCTTTTAACAATAGCTTTTTTCTTTTTTCTTTATTTAAAGAGAAACAAAAGCATTTAAAGGGTAGAAATAATACATAATATCAAAAAAAAGATAAACAATAATAGTTGATAAATTACATATTGTCCTCTTAGAAATAGTTGTTCAAGTTACAAAGTTAAAGCATACAAAGTAGATATTCAAACAGTGAGAGTGTAAATAGCTATGCATAAGTCTCTACATATATTTCTATCCTTTATGTATTAGAGGGAAAAACAAAACTTAGCAAGACAAAACAAAACAAATTCCTATAAAAACATGAAATGAAAAAATCATATAAAACCACAGTACAAGGTGATCTACAATGATTACTACGTTGTTTCTTATTATCTTCAATAGAATTGTCTATATCATCAGGCATAATTGAATATAGCAGTATAATTGAATGTAGCAGTACATAACAATATTAGTAAAAATAAAACATTGTAGACAATATAAAACTCAAAGGCAGGTAAAAATCAAACCAGAGTGGATATTCTAGTGAATCTTGTCATCTTAAGTGCAGTTGCCTATACTCTCAGACTTGATACTATCAATCATAACAGCTATGAATATAATCTATCAATACAAAACAGTAGTCCAACAAACCAGATTCGATTATGATCAGTCATGGTAAAACAGCTTTAGATTAAGTTAATAGGAAATTAAGGATGATTACCATACTATATCCTGTTATTTTCAGGATTACTGTCTGTGCCCTCAAGTCTAGTACAGGGAGAATGACTGGAACAGAATATAATACATCTAAGCAGAGTAGTGTGAGTAATGTGGGTTTTAAATCCTGGTGCACTATTAACAATATAGTGTATCAAGGCCTTCTATGGTAGAGATTCTAGCCATCCTTCTCTGCCTCATTTCTGCTATGTTATTTTTCTGCCTTTGTTTGTATAGTTTTCTCCTTCATTCTACTGCCTGCCCCACTCATTGAGGCCTTTCTGCCATTGTTCCTAAAATCCTGGTATTTTTTTTTCTCTCTCTAGAATGTTCTTCATTATTCTCTGTAGGGTTGGATTGGTGGTCACAAACTCACCCAGTTCCTCTTTGTCATGGAAGCATTTTGTGTTTCTCCATTAATTTCTAGTGACAGTTTTGCAGGGTACATCAATCTGGGCTGGAATACTTTTTTTTCAGGGCTTGGAATACTTTGCTCCAAGCTTTTCTTGATCTGATGGCCTGTGTTGAGAAGTCTGCCATGATTCTGATGTGCTTACCTTTATAGGTAATCTGTTTCTTTTCTCTGACAGCTTTTAATATTCTGTTTTTATATTGAATTTCTGCTATCTTGATTATTATATGTCTGGGTGTAGTTCTGTTTTGGTTGTAGGTGGCTGGAGTTCTGTCTACCTCACATAACCATTTTCTTTTCCCATGCTTGGGAAGTTTTCCTTAATTATTTCCATGAATAGCCTTTGTAATTCACCTGTATGTATTCCTGCTTCTTTGTTCACATTTCTTATTCTTAAGTTGTAGATTTTCTTGTCATCTTCTAGCCTTTGTATTGTTACTGCCTGTTTCCTTGTTATTTTTAAGAGATTTTTCCTTTCATGATCACACATTACAAGCTTGTCTTCAAGTTCTGATAGTCCATCCTTAGTTTCTTTTAAGGAGTTTTGCCAGCTTTCAATGGAGTTTTGTTTTGTTTTGTTTTTTTGTCTTTTTGAGATAGGGTCTCACTATGTCATTCAGGCTGGCCTTGAGCTCACTTTGTAGCCCAGGCTGGTCTAAAACTCGCAATGTTCCTCCTGCCTCAGTCTCTCAAGTGCTGGGATTACAGGTATGAGCCACCAAGCCTGGCTTAGGGGAGGTTTTAATTTCCTGGTAGTCTCTCTGATTCTGCTTTATGTATTGTATATTTTCTTTATATTCTTTATTGAATGTTTCTCTCCTTTTTTTGTGTTCCTCCCTTCTTCCATCTGTATCTTCCTGAGAGCATTTCTTTTATTGCTCTACTCATATCTTGCTTTACCTGATTTAATATTTCAATTTTGAGCTTGTCTACAAGGTCCCAAAAATATCTCTTAATGTCTATTGAAGCCATGTCTGATGTTGCATGTTTGCTGCCCTCAGTCTCCCTTGTTTTCCCCTCTCTTGGATCAGTGCTCTCAAGGTTCTGGGCTGGGGGCCTCCCCTTGCCTCTCTCTCCAGTCATGGTCCCAGCTTTCTCCACACAGGAGTACAGTGGAGTTTCCAGTCCCCTTCCCTGTTGGCCATGGTTCCTCCGAAGCACACTGGCAAAGGACCTCCACCCTCTTCTGCCTGTCCCTCCCCACTGGGTGAGCCAAACTTCAGGGGCCTTCACCCGGTTAGTGCGTGCTAGGTGCAGGAAATCAATTTGGGATGGCTCATTGGGTCCCAGCCAGTCCAAGCAAATCCCACTTATCTGTTCTAGGGAGGGAGCAACCAACTAAAGTCACTGTTGCTCCCAGTTCAGACTCCTCCTGCCCATGTGGTCACACCCTTCCTGTGGAAGGGTCTCATTCCCAGCACTGACCTTGGATTAATGAAGTTCGCTTCACCAGCTCCACTCTCTGTTGGGCTCACCAACCCCCAACTTCAGCACTGCTGTGATTCCTGTGAGTGGTGGCAGGAATGAATTTGGGTGGCTCTGCCGGCTGGTGTGGACTCAAGCTGGCAGAAATTCAGGCAGGCACAAACTTGGTGGATCACCACGAAAACTCTGTGTCCTGTAATTTTTAGCTGTTTCAGTTGTACTCCCAACGTGTTTGATGAGCTTTTTTATGTTTTAATTTCTTCATGTGTCAAGAGGATCTATCTCCCTCTGTCTGGGTCTCTCCAGGGTGTTTTATTCTGGCATATGAGTTGCTTCCCCCGGGAGGTTTTGTATTTTGTTGCTCACTGATCAGCCATCTTGACTTCTTCACGCACTTGTAATAATCTTGATGGTATTCTTTCTTTACCAAAGAATAGACATAAACAATTGAATTTTTGTCTCAAAACATGCTTTCACACACTTTGAAGAACTGGACATCAGAAAGAAATGAAAATATTCAGAATATCACCTGAAGAAAGGTAATATAGAATAGTGAACAACATTAGAGTAATCAAAGGTGAAAATGGTTTTCATGTTGAAAAGCTGTCCCTGCAGATTTACAGTGTTGGAATAATATCTCTAAAATGGCACTGTATTATAAAAACATAAAGAATTAAGAGTACCAAGAAATTCTAAGGATGCAGGTTTTCAATATATTCACCAGCCAATGCCATGGATAGATATAAGGGGAAAAATTGAATTGAAAGAAAAATCTAGCACCTAAGCAACTACAACATGAAATAACCCTGAAAATATGTCAGTGTGAAAGAAGCCAATCCCAGAAAGCCATGTGTTTCAGAGTTTATTTATATGCAAGGAAGCATGCAAAAGAGGAAAATCTATAGAGATGGAAAGATTAGAGGCTGTCAGGGAGTGGGGATATCAAGTATAAAGTGATAGGGTACAGGTATAGTGTTTCATTCTGAGGTCAAAAACATGTTTAGAAATTAAATTGTGGTGATGACTGTAAAATTCCATGTATACTAAAATTAATGACTTGCAACTATATAAATTAGCATAACAATTAGATATCAATAAAACTATTAACAAGAGTAACAGGACAATCACCAATCTTGTTTTGATAGGTTCAACAAAACTTTTTATGAGAAGCACAAATTAGTACACTGTGAAAAAATGTATAAAATACTGTTTTTGCATATGTGAGCTGAATCTCCCAAATTTTTTGTTAAAAAATGAAGTTGTTGACATTTATTTCTCCAAAATGGTAACATTTAATACAGATGCATGGCCAAGAAATTTTGTGCTCTGTGAAGGACAAGTACACATTTATTTTTAATTTTATGCGTGCTGTATTAAACATGGAACTAAGGATGTCAAGATTTCATTAAGCTCAGTCACAGATGCTAATGTTGAAACCACACTGATACTTCAACAGTAGCAGATGGTTAGCATAAATTTTACAAATAAACTTAAATATGAAGATTTTGAAGGATTTTACACATTTTATGAAGAGATACCTCTCTTGCTTATAAAAAGAATCATTAACATTACTCTTGAAAAATGTGTATTATCATAAAGCAAGAAGTTAAGGCAGCTCAATCAATAAGATACTACTTGGAAAAACATTATGATGAAACCAATGATATTAGAAAAATATTGTTTTAGGCTGTCAAATATCATGATAATTAATTGCTTTAGAATCCAGTTTGTGTCATCATCAAATGTCAATACTAACATATTTTTCTCAAACAACCAGACATAATAAGCATTTATTCAATACACAAGAGTATAAGTATTTGAATGTCTTGAATCTATATTATGTGCAAAATTTTACTGAAAATTTTCCTTAAATGTAATCCATATTTTTCAGTGTATTATGTATGTATTTCATCTTACAAATTTTCACTATGTGCACAAATTTTAAAACCAATTTCAGACTCTATCCTACTTAATGTGAATATGCATATATTTTACTACCATAGTTACTTCTAGACATAATGGAATCAGTAAATTATTTCCTTTCTGAAATATAAATATTGCAAAATTTTAAAATATATCTGATCCTAAGAGTTTTCAATAAAGAATGGAAGACATTAGTTTAATATGCAACTCAGACTTAAAAGTTTCTATTTATTAACCCTTTGATGAAATGAATTATATTAATAAATTTTATAATGATGAACCATTCTTGAATTCTTATAATAAAAGATATTCTTTCATCAAGTATTTTTATAATGTTTTAGTGTATTTCATTTGCAGATGTTCAATTTAATGTATCTTAAATCATAAAACAACTTATCTTTGGTTTATTTTTAGTGTAGCCAGATAAAATAAGGATGTCTTTGTATCATTTTAGTTAAAATAGATGTCAACCATAAGTCTATTTGGCCATTACATTTTTTCCTTAATTTTTGAGGCAGGTTCTTGCTATGTAGTTCAGGTGGACCTTGAACTCACATTATAGCCCAGGCTAACCTTGAACTCAGCAATTTTCCAGCCTCAGCCTCCTGAGTTCTGGGATTGCAGGTGTATGCCACCATATCTGGGTTTTTTAGAAAAACATTTAGTCTGTATAAGCTAAACATATTAATGGAATTTGATTAACTCGTATAAACTAACCATATTAATGGGGTTCAGTGTGATGCTTCCATATACATATCAAGCACTGATCACATCCATCCTCTCATTTCCCACCCTCTCCCAACAGCCATTCCATACATTAGCCACCACTCTACCCTCCAGTACAGACCTCCCATATATGAAAGAGAACATGCAGTACTTCTCCCTCTCTCTCTCTCTTTCTGTGTGTGCGTGTGCATGTGCTATCTTATTTATTTCCCTTAACATAATGTCTAGTTCCTTACATTTTGCTGCAAATAGCAGAATGTCAGTCTTTTTATGGCTAAAGAATACTGTGTGGAATATATATATCTTTATCTGTGTATCTGTAGATGAGCATTTAGGCTGATTCCACATTTTTGCTATTATGAAGATTGCCACAATAAACATGAGTGTACAGGTATCTTGGTTCTCAATTTCATTTCCTTTGTATAATACACAGAAGTGTAACAGCTGGATCACATGACACATCTATCTTTAGTTTCCTGAGGACCCCCATACCGATCTTACAAACTTTTTTGTTAGGTTTTTGTTTTCAAATAATAGCCATTGTAACCAAGGTGAGATGCTGTCTCATTATAATTTTGATCTGCATTTCCCTGACTGCTAATAACAACTAGCATTCTCTCATATACTTGTTGACTATTTGTATTTATTAGTTTGAGAACTGTCTATTCAGATCCTTTACCCATTTTAAATAGGATTAATTTATTGTTGTTAGATTTTGTGAGTTCTTCCTATAGTCTATGTTCTGGATACTAATAATCTGTTGGATGACTGTTTTCTCCCATTCTTTAGGCTCTCTTCCCTTTTCTGATTACTTTCTTTGCTGTTCAGATGTTGCAGCTGGATGTAACCCTATAAGTCAATTTTTATTTTTGTTTCCTATGTATTGGGGATGTTATGGTATACAAAAAAGTCATTCCAGCATCCAAGTCTTAAAGTAATTTCCCTGTTTTATTCCAGTAGTTCAATGTCTTAAATTTCCGTCTTTAATTCATTTTGAGTTGGTTTTTGTATCGGTGAGACACAGGGCCCTTTTATAATGCTTGCTTTGCTTGCTTGTTTGTTTGTTTTTGCTTTTTACATTGTCTAAAATCAGGTAACTGTAGATACATAGATTATTTCTTGAATCTCAACTGCGTTTGGATGGCCTGTGAGTCGGTGTTATACCACTAACAATATGAACCAACAGGTGGTAAGTTAGGTGAACTAACATTGTGCTTGCAGTGAAAGCCACACAGAATAGAAGCAGATGGGCACCGCTGCCCTCTCTCTCTCTCTCTCTCTCTCTCTCTCTCTTTCTCTTTCTTTCTTTCTCTCTCTCTCTCTCTCTCTCATTGTTTTGCAGTTGTTGGGTTTTTTTTGTTTTATTTTGTTTTTCCTTTTTGCTTTCCTTTGTTTCCTCTTCCTCTTCTTCCTTCTCCTCCTCTTCTTCTCATCTTCCTCCTCTTCCTCCTCCTATTCCTCCTCTAAACAGCTGGAGAAAAACTCCAGCCTCAGAAAACTAATCCCATCCCCCAAGTCCAGAGACTAAATTCAAATAATCCCTTGATTACTCCTTCATTCTTTCTTTTTTGCCTTCTCCTCTAGTCTCTCAAAGTGTGTGTGATCATCTTTGTCCTCCAAACTTGCATTTATTTTCTTTTCAGTTATCTTTGCTTTATCCACTACTCTTAAATCTCCCCATCACAAAACAAAACCACTGTGCCAAGGGGAAACACTGAATACAAGCTCCCAACTTACAATTGGTTCTGTTATAAAATTGTACATTTTGCTCCAAAGGTTTATTTTTTATTTAAGAGAAAAAACAGAAAAGAAAAACAAAAAGCAAGAGGCAAACAACAATAACAAGCCAAATATAAAAACAGTATAGATTTACAAAACAAGATTGATAGGAATGGTTGTAATATTGCATATTAATTACCTTAAAATGGATTGCTTAGACTAACAGATATACAAATGTAAAACTGATCTAATCAGAATTCTAACACCTAATGCAATTAGTAGTATAGTCATATTAGCTATCTTATGTATGCATATGCAAGTTTATGGCATTTCCTTTTTCCTTTCTTCTTTCCTCCTTTCCCCTATCCCAATCACTTTTCCTCTTTGAGCAGTTTCTTACCCTTACACAGTATTTATTGTAGATTTTGGATCATATATACTTTTTCAGTTTCTTATATCAGGGAGACAATACAATATTTTTACATGTGACTTCAATTTATTTCATTATGAGTATGGTCTCAAGTCATGCCCATTTACTCATAAGAGTCTCAGTGAAATCTTTCTTTATACCTGAGTAGTACTCCATTGTATAAAAAATGCCACATTTTTTTATCCATTTCTTGATTGATGGGCACTTGGGTTGTTTCCAATATTTGGCTATTACAAATTGTATTGCTATAAACATGGGTGCACATATATCACTGTGGTATTATGTTTTCAATTCTTCTTGAAAAATGCCCAGAAGTGGCATAGCTGGGTCAAATGAAATCCTTAATCCCAGCTTTTTGAAGAATCCCCACACTGATTTCTGCAGTGGTTGCACCAGCATACACTCCCATCAACAGTGGAAAAGAGTTCCTTTCCTCCAACATTTATTACTGGTTGATTTCTTGATCATGGTTATTCTTTCTGGGAATGGAATCTCAGTATTGTTTTAATTTTCATTTCCTGAATGACCACTGATGTTGAACATTTTTTCATATATTTATTTGTCATTTGCATTTCTTCCTCTGAGAAGTGTGTATTCAACTCAGATGCCTATTTTTGGATTGGGTCCTTGAATTTTGGTGGACTAATTCCTTTAGTTCTTTATATGTTCTAAATAGAAGTCCTATGTCTGAGGGACATTTGACTAAGATATTTTCCCAATTCGTGAGGTTTTTTTTTCACATCATTGGAAATTTCTTTTGACATGCAAAAACTTTTTAATAAGATGAAATCCCAGTTGTTGATTCTGAGAAGTATTTCCTGTGCAGTTTGATTTTTGTTCATGAGGTCTCTGTCTACTCTTATGTCATTAAGATTTCTACCTACTTTGTCTTCCAGTAGATTTAGTGTTTCTGTTTTAATATTTAGATCTTTGATCCATTTTGACTTTAGTTTAGTGAATGGTGATAGGCATGGATCTAGTTTTAGTTTTCAGCACATGGAAAGCCAGTTTTTCCAGCACCACTTATTAAAGAGGCTATTCTTCTTCCAGTGAATGTGTTTGGCTCCTTTGTCAAAGCTGTGGTGGTTGAGTGTGTTTGTAGTTGTGGTTGAATTTTCTAATCTATTCCATTGATCTTCAGGTCTGTTTTATTCCATTACCATGCTGATTTTATAATAGTAGCTTTGTAATATAATTTCCAGGTGGGGATTTTGATGCCTCCTGCCTTACCTTTCTTGCCCAGAACTGCCTTTGCTTCTAGGTTTCTTCTGTTTCCAAATTAATTTTAGGAACAATTTCTCTAGATCTGTGAGAATTGCATTGAATCTGTATAACAATTTTGGGAAAATAGGCATTTTCACAATGTTTGTTCTTCCTATCCATGAACAGGGAATGTTTTTCATTTTTCTGAAATCTTCTTCAATTTCCTTTTTCAGAATAATTTAATTTTCACTGTATAATTTTCCTTTGTTTTATTGATTCCTACATATATCATTTTTGGCAGGTGTGGTTTATATTATAGTGAAGGGTGTGGTTTCTCTTACTTCTCTCATGGTGAGTTTGTTGTTTGTGTACAGGAATGCTATTGATTTTTGAGTATTCACCTTATATACAGCTACGTTACTAAGTTTGGTTATTATATCTAGAAGTTTTTCAATGGAGTTTTGGAAGTCTTTTATTAGAGTACCATATCATCTGCAAATAATGATAATTTAACTTCTTCCTTTCCTATCTTTATTTCTTTTATTTCTCTCTCTTGTCTGATTGCCCTGGCTAATATTTCCAGAACTATAGTAAATAGAAGTGGTGATAATGGACATCCTTGTCTTGTTCCTGATTGTAGGTTGAAAGTTTTCAGTTTTTGTCCATTTATTAAGATGTTAGGGGCCAGGGATTTAGCTCAGTAGCATAAGTGCCTGCCTTGCAAGTGCACAGTCTTGAGTTCCATCCCTGGTACCAAAAACAAACAAACAAAGAAAAGATGTTAGCTGTTGGTTTATCATATATGGCTTTTATCAGATTGAGGTAGAGGCCATCTATTTCAATTTTCTGTAGAGTTTTTATCATGAATCAGTGTTGGATTTTGTTGAAAGCCTTTTCTGCATCTAATAAGACAATCATGTGATTCCTGTCCTTGGCTCTGTTGACATGGTGTATTACATTTATTGATTTGCATATGTTGAACCATCCCTGAAATCCTGGGCTGAATCCCACTTGATCATGGTGTGTAATCTTCCTGATGAATTTTTGCATTCTATTTGCCAGCATTTTGTTGAAGATTATTGCATCTATGTTCATTAGAGAGATTGGTCTATAAATTCCTTTTTTGGTTGGGTCTTTCTCTGGTTTTGGTATTAGGTTAATACCTGCTTCCAGGAATGAGTTAGGGAGACTTGCTTCTTTTCTACTTGTTGAAGAGTTTGAGGGGCATTGGCATTAAGTCTTCCCTAAATTTATTGCAAAATTGAGCAGTGAATCCATCAGGATCTGGGCTTTTGTCTGCTGGTAAGGTCTTAATTACATTTCCAATTTCATTAACTGAAATTGAGTTATTCAGCAGTTTTACATCATCTTAATTGAGCTTTGGTAACTTATACATTTGTAGGAATCTGTCCATTTCTACTATGTTATCGAACCTATAACAATAAAGCTTTTCAAAGTAAGTATTGATGATCTTCTGTATTTCCATAGGGTGTGCAGTGATTTCAACCTTTTCATTTTTTATTGCATGGATTTGAGTTTTTTCTTACCTCTTTTTGATAAGGTTGGCTAGGGGTTTATAATAAATTTTATTTATTATGATAGAACTCTTGACAGAAATTTATTATTATATCATAATCATGGAAGACTTCTCAACACAAACCTTCAAGTCAAGAAGAGCTTGGAGTGAAATATCTCAGGTCCTGAAAGAAAACAATTATTATTATTATTATTATTATTATATTATTTTATTATATTTATTATATATTATTATAATTATTATAAATATTTATCATGACCAACTCTTTGATTCATTAATTCTTTGCATTGTTTTTGTAGTTCCAATTGCATTAATTTCTGCTCTGATCTTTATAATTTCCTCCCTTCTTTTGGCTTTGGACTTGACTTGCTCTTCTTTTTCTATAAGTTTGAGGTGCAGCATTAAGTTGTTTAGTTGTGTTAATTTCATTTTTCTCATGTGGGAGTTTAGTGCTATAAATTTCACTCTGAGAACTGCTTTCATTGTGTCCCATAGGTTCTGGTAATTTGTATTTGCATTTTTGTTCAATTATAGATATTGTTTAATTTCTTCTTTAATTTCTTCCATGACCCATTGGTTGTTTAGGAGAGTGTTATTTAATTTCCATATGTTTATGGGGTTCTTGTGGGGGGGGGTTGTCATTAATTCCCAATTTTATTATGCTATGATCAGATAATATGCATGGGATTATTTCAAATTATTTTGCATTTACATAAGCATGTTCTGTGGACTAGTACATGATCTATTTTAGAGAATGACCCATGTGCAGCTGAGAAGAATGTGTATTCTGATGTTGTTGAGTGGAACACTTGGTACACATCTACTAGGTCCATTTGTTCACAAGTTTATTTCAGTTCTGTTATTTCTTTGCTGATTTTTTGTCTGGTTGATCTGTCTATTTGTGACAATGTGATATCAACATCTGCCATTATAAAAACTGTATTTTTGTTTGTTTGATTTTTCATATCTATTAAGATTTGTTTTACATAGTTGGGTGCTCCCATATTTGGTACATATACATTTATGATTATAATCTTTTACTCCAAGTCTTCCCTGACAAGTATGGAGTGATCTTCTTTATCTCTTTTGATCATTCTTGTTTCACATTGTTTGTAAACAGAATAGCTTCTCCTGATTTTTCTCTGGGTTCCTGTTGCATGAAGTGTTGTTTTCTACCCTTTAAATTTTAGTCTATGAATTTACTTGTAAGTTAAATGTTTCTTGTATGCCAATTATTGATGGATTTTGTTTCTTAACCCACTCTTCCAGTCTGTTTCTTTTTATTGATGAGTTGAGACTATTTACATTGATAAATATAACTGATATGTACTGACTTATCACTGTCATGTTATTATTCTTTCATTGGTTTTGTATTTTTTCCTGTTTAATTGTTTGCCCTGCTTAGTGGTTTCCTTCTGTTGTTGTTGGGATGGTAGTTATCTTTCTCTATTTCTACAGTGGCTTTCAATACTCTTGGTAGTATTGGTTTGGTGGTCATGAATTTTTTTTCTTTGTCATGGAAGTATCTTATTCCTCCAACAATTTTTAAAGATAGTTTTGCAGGGTACATCAATCTGATTTGAAAGTTGTTTTCTTTCAGAACCTGAAATACTTCACTCCAAGCTCTTCTTGACTTGAAGATTTGTGTTGCGAAGTCTGTCATGATTCTATAGGTTTTCCTTCATAGGTGATCTCTTTTCTCCAACCATTTTTAGTAATCTGTTCTTGTGCTAAATGTCTGATATCCTAATTATTATATGTCTGGGTGAATACTTAATTTGTTTATGGTTAATTGGTGTTTTGTATGCCTCACTAATCTGCATATCAGATTCTCTTCCATTGTTTGGAAAATTTTCTGCTATTATTTCTTTAAACACTCTTCACATGTCATTTGTGTTGACCCCTTGCTTTTTTTGTTGACACCTATCAATCTTATATTGTTTCTCTTTGCATCATCTTGCAGTTGTAGAATTGTTATTTGGTTCCTTGCTATTTTTAAGGTATATTTTCTTTGATGAGTGTAAGCTTCCATCCTTTCTTCAAGGTCTGAGAGTCAATCTTCAGCTTCTTTCAAGTGGTTTTGCCAGCCTTCAAAGAAATTTTTAATTTCCTGAATATCCCTTTAAATCTTTTTCATGCATTCTAATTCTGCCTTATATTATTCATTCAAGGTTTCCACCATTGTCTTATGTTCTTCTATTTTTTATATAGATTTCCTTTACATACACACAACATTTCTATCATAAAGTTTGTCATTTCATTTTTTACCTGATTTCCACTATAACTTCATGGAATTGTTTCTTCAGTTGCTATCATTTCAGAAAGTTCAATTGTGAGATTTCCAGTGCCTTCCATTTCAGCATCTCTTGGGTTTGTTCTCTGTGGGCTGGAGGACTGAGACTACATCATGCTCTTTCATTTTGTCATTTTCCTCTGGGACCCATGTGGCTGGCCAGGCATCATTACAATGGACTTCATGAGAATGCTGCACTGGGAAGGATATTCAATCCTCCAATATCCCCATGGCTAACAAGGGTGCACCCCCAAACTATGGCACTGGAGACTTTTGCTCTGTGGGCTGTAAGGTTGGCTGGATGTTCCCCTGATATACTGTACTGTATTGCTCTGTGATGCTGGGTTGGGCAGAGCTCCATGCAGGTAGCAGGTGCACACATCCAGAGTGTGTTGCTGGGGCTTGGAACCTGGATGAGTGGATTTCAGAACCTCCCTGACCCAGGTAACTAGTAGGGACCCACCCCCAGTGTGTGTTGCTGGGTCCTAGAACCTGGCTGATTGGAGTTCACAACCTCCAGGTTCCAGACAGCTAGCAAAGATACACCCCTGGAGTGTGGTCCTGGGGCCTTGAGCCTTGTTGGGTGCAGTTCAGAATCTCTGAGACCCAGGCAGTTAGGCAGAGTGCATCTCCAGAGTGTGGTAGTGTTGGGGCCTTGCATCTGGCTGGGAGAAGTTCAGAGCCTCTGGAGCATGGTGAGTTGGAGCACACCTCCAGTGCATAGTGCTGGGGCCTTGCTCCTGGTTGAGTTCAGTTCAGAACAGTGGCTAGCTTGGCCACACTTATGAACTATGGAGCTGGGACCTTGTGCTTTAATGGATGGAGCTCAAATTCTCCAAGACTCATTGTCTAGGCTGGTCACTCCCTGATGGGTAGCTCAGGTGCTCTGGGTTGGGTTAGGCTCAGTACCTCTATGACCTGTAAGGCTGGCTAGGTGATCCCCTGATAGATTGCACTAGGAATCTGGGCTTGGAAGAGCTCAGATACTCCATGCATCTAGCACGGATGCACCCCAGGAGTGTGGTGCTAGGGCCTTACACCTGGCTGGGTAGGACCACCAGGACCCAAGTGGCTAGGCAGAGTGTTGATCCAATGGTTTTAAGGTACAAAGATAATACCTACCACAGTTTTCCAGTTTCTAAAATGTGTTTGATGCTACAGTTATTGCTAATTATACTACTTCAGCTAGGATGTTATATCTGCTGTAATCTGTTGGTTTCCCTTCTGTAACAATACTAGGAAACTCTGGGGTAATAATCTCATCACAGCTCAGCACCAAAGAGCTGGGAATTGATCCAAACAGATGTAAAAGGCTCATTCTTAATTAACTGGGAAAGTAGGATATTGGAACAGACAAAAACCAAGGACCCCTACATACAGTCATCCCTGAGGAACAGACTTTTCCTAGAGAGGACTAGATACTAGTGACATAGCTTTGTACTGAAAAAAAAATTACAAGGATCAAAAATAGAAAACAAAATAAAAATTTTCAAAATAGAAACTTACAAGACACAAAACCAAGATGCAATTTCAGACCTCCAGCCCACCCATAATAAATTCAGTAGACAACAAAATAGAGGAAAATGGAAAATGCATACCTGAAATCTCTGAAATGGTAGCAAACAAAGAAAAGACACAAATCCATGAGGCTATGGAAGAAATCAGATCAGAAATAATCTCTCAAATATAAAAAGAAATGTCAATATTTATAAAGGAATTGATCACCAAATCTAGCATAGAGATAGATTTTAAAAAATAGATAATAATAGGAAGAGGATGGAAACCATAAATGAATGATATAGGAAAGAAAGAGAATGCAGGAAATGGTTTCAAACAGATATGTAGGAAATTAAAACATACATTGAAAGCTGGTTAAAACACTAAATGAAACTGAATACAGACTTTCAGAACATAAAGACAGGATCATGGCTAGCAACCATGAAAGGAAAGATTTCTTAAAATAAAAAGCATCAATAAATAACAATTTAACAGTTGCAATATGACACAAAGAAAAATAATATGAGTGATAGTTGTCAATGAAAAAGCAAGAATCAACACAAATGACAGAAAAAGACTATTTTCAGAAATAATAGCAGAAACTTTCACAACTATGAGGACAGAATCTGACATACAGATAAATGAGGCATATAGCACTCCAACTAGCCATGCCCAAAATAAATCTACACCCAAGCATACAATAATCAAGATCCCAGAAATTCACCACAAAAACATAATATTAAAAGCTACTAGACAAAAGAAACAAATAACTTATAAAGTAAAGCCTATCAGAATCACAGCAGATTTCTCAACTCTTAAACCAAGAAGAACTTCTAGTGAAGTATTTCAAGTGCTGAAAGAAAACAAATTCCAAGACAGATTGATGTGTCCTGTAAAACAATCTTTCAAAATTAATGGAGAAATGAGATACTTCCATGACAAACAACCACCGAAGAAATTCATGATAATCAAACCAACCCTACAAAGAGTACTGAAAGATAGTCTAGACAGAGATAAAAATTACCACAATTACAACAACAATGACAGAAAGAAAACACCAGGCAGGGCGAGCAATTAAACAAATGGAAAAAGCAGGAAACCCGCAGTAGGTATATAACATGACAAAGATACTGGGCAAATGCATCAAGAATCAAAATCCAACAATATGCTGTACATCAGAAATGCATTTAACTCAAAAAGAAATTCATAGACTGAAAATCAAAGAATGGAAAACAATACTCCATGTAACAGTAGCCCAGAAACAAGCAGAAGTCATTATTTTGTTTACAGACAATGTGAACCTCTAACCAAAAATGATAAAAGCAATAAGAAAGGTCACTACATACTTGTTAAGCATAAAATGTTGATAGTCTTAATACTGGTTCTTAAGGATTGTAAAACCTGTGTTACAATGTTTAAATTGTGAAATGGTATGAATAATCATGTCTTTATATCTGGCAATTAGTTTAAAGAAATGTGTCAGTTTCCCAAGTCAACAGGGGTGGATTGTTATGATTGACATATGTGTCAACTTGAGAAGATGAGAAGTTTAACTAAATGTCTCAACAGAAGCAAGGGTCCTCATTTTGTAAACATTCTGAGCCTATGCAAAAAAGGGCATGAACATTTTTTGATTGCTATACCTGCCTTTGAGGGCAGCCCACTTACAAAATAAGAACAGAGTAGAGCTTTGCTCTCCTCTCTCTGGCACTTGCTGCTTGTGCTGTCTTCTGCTGCCTAAAATTGTTGCTGCTGTGCCATGCCACCCTACATTGGAGCTAGCTGATGGCAGACTGAAACCACCACAAACTGTTAGCTAAATAAATCTTTTCTTCTTTCATTTTGGATGTCAAGTATTTTGTCTGAGGAATGAAAATGGTGAAATCATTATAGATCCTGTGGAAACTCATAAGATCATCAACACTCACTTCAAAAATCTTTACTCACAGACTGGAGATTTAGCTCAGTGGCACACCACCTGCCAGGCAAGTGCAAGGGCATGAGTTTGATCCCTGGTACCAAAAACAAAACAAAACACCTCTTTACTCACATAGGATTGAAAGCATGGAAGAAATGTACATAATCCTAGAAACATATAAATTACCAAAGCTGAATCAAGAAGATATAAAAATTCTGAATAATCCAATATCAGCTAATGAAATTGAAAATGCAATTAAAACCTACCATCAAAGAAAAGCCCAGATCCTGATGGATTCATGGCTGAATTCTAGAAGAAATTTAGAGACTGTTCAATGCCAATAGTCCTCAAAATCTTTAATAAAATTGAAAGGGAATAAATTCTCCCTAATTCATTCCTGGAGGAAAGTATTACCCTGATACCAAAACCAGAGAAAGACCCAACTGAAAAAGAGAACTAAATGCCAATCCTCTCAATGAACATAGATGCAGACTCCTCAATAAAACACTAGCAAACCATCAAGATAATAAAACATGACCAGTGGGTTTTATCCCAGGAACGCAAGGATGCTTCAACATATGCAAATCAATAAATGTAGTACACCATAATAGCAGAACCAAAGAAAAAAAATCACATGATCATCTCAATAGTTGCAGAAAATTTTTCAACAAACTCCAAAACACATTCATGATTTTAAAAAAGACCTACAGAAAATCAGAATAGATGGTCTTTACATCAGTCCGATAAAAGCCATTGATGACAAGTCAAGAGCCAACATTATACTAAATGAACAAAAACTGAAAGCTTTCACTCTAACATCAGGAACAAGATAAAAATTCCACTATCACCACTCCTATTTAATACAATCCTAGAAACATTAGCTTGAGAAATTAGGTGAGAGAAAAATAAAAGGAATAAGGAAGGAAAGGAAAATGTAAAATTATCATTATTCACAAATGACATGTTACACTACATAGAAGACCTCAAAAACTGCACCAGAGGACTTCTGGAATTAATAAGCAAATTCAGTAGTGTAGCTGCATAAAAGTCAACACTTGAAAATCAATAGCATTGCTATACAAAAACTCACTAAGAAAAAATTTAGGGGAAATTACACCTTTCACAATATCATTCAAAAAATAATATATTTAGGAATCAATCTAACAAAGGAAGCAAAAAAATCTATTGATCAAAAATTACAGTATCCTGAAAAAGGAGATTGAAGAGAATATCAGAAAATGGAACAATATCCCTTGCTCATAGATAGGAAAAATCAATATAGTGAAAATGGCAATAGTCCCAAAATTGTTACATAGATTTAATGCAATTCCAATCAAAACACCATAAGAGTACCTCACAGAACTAGAGAAAACAGTGCTGAAATTCACTGGAATCAGAAGATACCTGGAATACCAAAAGCAATTCTGGGTAACAAAGGCCCAGGCAGGGGGCATCACAATCCCTGACTTGAAATTGTACCACAAATTACTCTGATAAAATCAGCATGATTCTGGCAAAAAATCAGATCTGACAATTAGTAGAAGAGAAGAAAAGATGAAGGCCCAGTTCTCTAAACACACTCAACCACTTTATCTTTGACAAAGTGTCCAAACATGTTCACTGGAAGAAAAACAGCCTCTTTAATAAATGGTGTTGCAAAACCTGGCTTTCCACATGCCAAAGACTAAAACTGTACCCATATTTATCACCATGCACTAAACTAAAGTTAAAATGGATCAGAGATCTATATATTAAAACAGAAACACTAAATCTACTGTAAGAAAAATTAGGTAGACATCTTGAAGATATAAAGGCAGGCAGAGAGCTTATAATCCAAACCCAAACTGCACAGGAAGTACTCCAAGGAATCAACTACAGGGATCATATCTTATTTAAAATTTTTGCATATCAAAGGAAATCATCAACAGAGTGAAAAGAAAACACTCAGAGTGGGAAAAACATTTAGCCAATTGTCCTTCACACAAAGAACTTCTATGTAGAACATATAAAGAATTGAAAAAAAAATCAGACCCCCCAAATTCAAAGATCCTATCTGCAAATGGTCATCTGAGATGATTACACACTCCTCAGAAGAGGAAATATAAATGGAAGACACACACATGAAAAGATGTTTGACAACATTGGTCATTTGAGAAATGCACAATAAAACAATGAGATTCCATCTAATCACAGAAAGAATGACTATCATCAATAAATTGACCAATAACAAAGCCTGGAGGGGCTGTTGGGAAAAAGGTGCACTTCTACATTGTTGGGAGTGTAGACTGGTAGATTCATTGTAGAAATCAGTGTGAGATTCCTCAAGAAACTAAGATTAGAGGTCCTACTTGACCCAGCTAGTCTCATTCTGGGTATGTTCCCAGAAGAAATAAAAACATTGTAACACAGTGATATATGTTCACCCAATGTTTATAACAGCACAGTTTGTAATACATTAATCTTGGAAACAGCCCAAATGCATGTCAACAAAGGAATGGATAAAAAATTGTGGTATTTTTCTACAGTGGAGTGCTACTCAGTCATAAAGGAGGGTAAACTCAAGATTTTTATAGGTTAATGGAAGCAACTAGTGACCATACTGATAGGTGAAATAAGTCAGACTCACATGTTTAAACAATGAATTGTCTCCTTTGTGTAAAAAACTGAAATAGTAAATAAGATTGAAAATGTAAAATAGATATTGTGAAAGGGAAAGAAACCACTCAAAAGGAAAGAAAAAGTAGGATAAGAGAAAGAATAAAAGGAAGAGAATAGAATATGCATGTGTGTGTGTGTGTGTGTGATAGCTAAGATAACTATACTACTAATTTCTATTACACTGTGAAATGAATGGTTTGTACTTATATATTTTTTTAATTTAAAGAGAAACAAAAGCATGTAAAGGGTGAAGGGTGGAGATAATACAGAATTCAAAAAAAAAAGATAAACAATAAGAAATCACTAGTTAATAAATTACATATTGTCCTCTTAGAAATAGTGGTTCAAGTTACAATATTAAAGCATACAAAGTAAATAGTCAAACAGTGAGAGTGTAAGCAACTATGCATGCATGAATCTCTGCATGTATTTCTATACTTTCTGTATTAGAGGGGAAAAAAAACTTAGCAAGACAAAACAAAACAAATTCCTATAAAAACATGAAACCAAAAAGTCATATAAAACCACAGTACAAGGTGATCTACAATGATTATTGTGTTGTTTCTTATTATCTTCAATAGAACGTCTATATTATCAGACATAATTGAATACAGCAGTATAATTGAGTATAGCAGTAAATAACAATACTAGTAAAAATAAAACATTGTAGACAGTATAAAACTTCAAAGGCAGGTAATAATCAAACCATAGTGGATATTCTAGTGAATCTTGTCATCTTAAGTGCAGTTGCCTATACTCTCAGACTTGATACTATCAATCATAACAGCTTTGAATAAAATATATCAATACAAAGCAGCAATCTAACAAACCAGATTCAATTATGATCAGTCATGGTAAAACAGCTTTAGATTAAGTTAATAGGAAATTAAGGATGATTACCACACTATATCCTGTTATTTTCAGGATTACTGTCTGTGCCCTCAAGTCTAATACAGGGAGAATGACTGGAACACAATATAATACATCTAAGCAGAGTAGTGTGAGTAATGTGGGTTTTAAATCTTGGTGCACTATTAACAATATAGTATATCAAGGCCATCTATGTTAGAGTTTCTAGTTGTCCTTCTCTGCCTCATTTCTGCTATGTTATTTTTCTGCCTTTGTTTGTATAGTTTTCTCCTTCATTCTACTGTCTGCCCCACTCATTGAGGCCTTTCTGCCACTGTTACTAAAATCCTGGTATTTTTTTTCTCTCTCTCGAATGTCCTTCAGTATTCTCTGTAGGGTTGGATTGGTGGTCACAAACTCGCCCAGTTCCTCTTTGTCATGGAAGCATTTTGTGTTTCTCCATTAATTTCTAGTGACAGTTTTGCAGGGTACATCAATCTGGGCTGGAATACTTTTTTTTCAGGGCTTGGAATACTTTACTCCAAGCTTTTCTTGATCTGATGGTCTGTGTCGAGAAGTCTGCCATGATTCTGATGGGCTTACCTTTATAGGTAATCTGTTTCTTTTCTCTGATGTCTTTTAATATTGTTTTTATATTGAATTTCTAGTATCTTGATTATTATATGTCTGGGTGTAGCTCTGTTTTGGTTGTAGATGGCTGGAGTTCGGTATGCCTCACATAACCATTTTCTTTTCCCATGCTTGGGAAGTTTTCCTTAATTATTTCCATGAATAGCCTTTGTAATTCACCTGTACGTATTCCTGCTTCTTTGTTCACATTTCTTATTCTTAAGTTGTAGATTTTTCTTGTTGTCTTCTAGCCTTTGTATTGTTACTGCCTGTTTCCTTGTTATTTCTAAGAGACCTTTCCTTTCATGAACACATATTGCAAACTTATCTTCAAGTTTTGATAGTCTATCCTTAGTTTCTTTTAAGGAGTTTTTTCAGCTTTCAATGGAGTTTTTAATTTCCTGGTAGTCTCTTTGAATCTGCTTCATGTATTCTATATTTTCTTTATATTCTTTATCGAATGTTTCCTTTTTTTGTGTTCCTCCCTTCTTCCATTTGTATCATCCTGAGAGATGCTTCTTGAGAGCATTTCTTTTATTACTCTACTCATATACTGCTTTACCTGATTTAATATTTCAGTTTTGAGCTCGTCTACAAGGTCCCGAACTTATCTCTTAATGTCCATTGAAGCCATGTCTGATGTTGCATGTTTGCTGCCCTCAGTCTGCCTTATTTTTCCTTCTCCTGGATCAGGGCTCTCAGGGTTCTGGGCTGGGGGCCTCCTCCTGCCTCTCTCTCCTGTCATGGCCCTAGCTTCCTCCACACAGGTTACAGAGCAGGTCTCAGCCCCTTTCCCTGTTGGCCACATTTCCTCTGAAGCATGCTGGCAAGGGACCTCTGCCCTCTCCTGCCTGCTCTTGTCACTGAGGTGTAAGCAGTGGCTGCATATGCCTGCCCCTCCCCACCAGGCCAGCCAAACTTCAAGGGCCTTCGCCTGGTTAGTGCATGCTAGGTGCCGGGAATCGATTTGGGATGGCTCATTGGGTCCCGGCCAGGGGTGTGGCACAGTCCAAGCAAATCCCACAAATCTGCTCTGGGGAGTGAAGTCACTGTCACTCCCAGTTTAGGCTCCTCTTGCCCAATTCCAACATATTGCCCATTTGGTCGCACCCTTCCTGTGGGGGGGGTCTCATTCCCAGCACTGACCATGGATTAATGAAGGTCCTTTCACCGGCTCTGCTCTCTGTTGGGCTCACCAACCCCCGACTTTAGTGCTGCTGTGCTTCCTGTGAGTGGCGCTGGGAATGAGTTTGGGTGCTTCTGCCTGCCAGCGCAGATTCAAGCTCTGTACTTATATTGTTTGATAAATTTTGCAGACCTGTATCTTGTAATCTGAGCAATTACTTTGAAGATAGAAATATTCGATATATTAACCATTGTTAATTTCCTATAATCTTGTTTTGAAATTCTGTATCATTGCTTTTATCTCCTCTCTTTAAATTAAAAGAGAGAGAGAGAAAGAAAGAAAAGACTGAAACTTTCCAGTAGCTATGATTGTTAACATCTCCAAAGAGTTTCCTAGTACTCTCTCTCTCCTTTGTACTTCCCCAAAGGAAAAACCTCCCTCTCTTGCAGAAGTAGAGCCATTACCTTTTGTTTCTCTTGTACTATCATCCCGGGCTTTGAATATCCCAAGGTTCTTGTCTCTTGCTTAGTTCCATTATTCTGCTGGTCACTTCTCTAAAATGCAGCTATATAGTGTTAATTTCATTGCTTTTTATGGAGAAAGAAGTGAGTGCTCAGTGCCTGTATCTTACCATTCTGGATTCTTTCCAATACATCTTTTTCAATGGTAGTTATTTTCTTTTTTTGTAGAACTGTGGGATGAATGCAAGGCATCATACAGATGAGGCAAGTGAACTACCACTGAGATATATCCCAAAGACCTTTCTTACTTTAGAAAAGGATTTCACTAATTTGCCCAGGCAGGCACTGAAACGGAAATCCTCTTGCTTCAACTTTCAAGGACCTTAAATTGAAGGTGGATCACTGTGGTCAGTTTCAATGGCAAATTCTTTTTTATTTTTTGCCAATCTCTTCTATGGACACTTATCTACTCATGTTTTTTACTTAGGATGAGTGACATTTGGTAATATTTTCTTGCAAAATTTCTTCCCTTTCCTCTAGGCTTACAATATATTCTTATAATTATTTTAAAATTTTCTCAGAATGTGTTATAGTTTCTTACTAATATCTTAAATTTTTGCTCTTTTCAGTATATTAGCTTGTAAAGGATTTAGTATTTATTGTAGCATCTGGCTCTACTTTTTTCTACTTTTGTACTTTGAGTTTTTCAGATTTTTTTCTACTTCATTAATTTTAACCACTAACTTCATAGTTTCTTTCTCCCTACTTTTCTTTATAATTATGTCTAAGATAAACAGCAAGTCATTTTTTAGTCCTTGTAACAGGTTCGAAATTTAAATTTAAAGCTCTAAATTTTTTTCTAACTAGAAATTTCATTGTACATCTTATATTTGCATATTAGTGTAGATTTTCATTATCATTTCTTTATAACTGCTATTTTTATTTTCTATGTAATCCAAAAAATATCTAAGGTGTTCACTGATGTCTAATGAGTTAAGTTTTTGGCTACACCTTTTTTTTTTTTTTTTTTTTTGGTACCAGGGATCAAACTCATGACCACATGCTTGCCAGGCAGGCACTTAAGCCACTGAGATAAATCCCCAGCCCTGGCTACACTTTTTATTGTGTCTAAATGTATTATTAGCCTAAGCTTAGAGGGTTTTTTCCTACATTTTTAGGAAATATGTTTTAATGGTAATGAAATACATGAAAGATTTTGTGGGTATTTCATTTATTTTGTGCAGACTATAAGTCTATTGGTTGGTGCCACCTAAGCCTAAGGGTGGGTCTTCCCATTATCCACACCCAGAACCATGCTACAGCAATCAGTAGAGAAATCCAGTTATCAGATGCCCATGATCCAGTTTTATGCACTGATGATCTGGTCACTTTCCAAAGCCTTACCCCAAAGCACATGAGGCTTTCGGGGTATATCTAGATAAAAGCCATAACACTATCTTTAAGTGCTTAGTGTTTTAAATGACAAACTCTGTCAAACAGAGTAACAGTGTTTTCTTATTTTTTTAACTTGTCTCTCAACTCTTTGACTAATTATTTTCAAACATATTACTGTTAGTGTGCATGCGTGTGTGTGTGTGTGTGTGTGTAACTCAATCTACTAATGGACAGTATTTGTTCTTTTAAAGAGTACATTTAGTTCAGTATCAACTTATGCAATGATCGAAGCATAATTCTAGTCTTTTCCTGTAACTTTATGTTGTAAATCATTCTATTTCATTGTGGTCAGTTCATCTTTATTTATTTTCTCTGTTTTGATCAAGTAATGATTCTTTCCCAGTTTTTCACTGATGCAAACTGGCAAGATCTATTGTATATTTCTTTTTGATTGATGATTTTTCCCTGTTCTAATCTAAAAAAAAAAATCTCAAAATCATGGTAAAACTCCAGATAAGGGAAATACTGAGCACATGTCCACGTCCATTTTTAGGTTATTTAAGTTTGTTTACCACTACCAAAACCCAATTAATTTTGATTATATTCTCTTAAATAGCAGTCAAAGCATGGAGGATTTCCCTCATATTCTTAGATCTTCCATAACTTCTCTTCTGTGATTTAATGTAAATCTTGAGAAAGTTACCAGAATTTGATATATTATAAATTTTCCCCTCTGCGAATGACTAATAATACCTATTATACCTTGTGCCAAGTTTATGAGAATTAAGTGACACCATGGCTATAAAAGCTTGTTAATAAAGACAAAACTGTAAGTATAATAAAACCCAAGTTCTACTTATCCCAAAATATATTCCTCAAAACAGTAGCCTCACAAAATAGTCAGGTGGAAAAATCATTTCTGAAAATATTTTTAGAAAATGCCATCTATCATTCTCTTAAGACATTCCAAATGTATATAAAAATAGTAAAATTTTTGAGAGGTTCTAAAGTTTAAAAGAAAATCTTGTGATTAGAACTTGGCACAAGGTGCAGACAGACTTCAGTTTGATTCTTAGCTCATACACTCATTGATTGTAAATTTTGAGAAGCTCACTTAAAATCCATGAGCCTCTATTTTTACACCTATAAAATGAAACTGAAATAACCCCTCTCTCATAAAATTGTTGGGGAAATATAAAGAAAGGACATATGTAAAACAATCTTACTATACTGCCTTGAACATAGTAAGCACTTAATAAATGGTAACAGTTATTAACTGTCTCTTATGAATTCCAGTAATATTAAATCTGCCTGCCTCTGCATTTTCACACTCTTTTGGCCATACAATTTTTTTATGATATATTAACATAGTTTTTCTCAGCACACTGGTAGGAAAGCACTGTCTTAAGTAAGTAAATATGTAATATGTTTGTGTCCTTTCCAATTCTCCCTCTTAATTTTATAAAGTTTAACCCTCATTAGTCTTAAAATAACAATGAGACATCCCCAGAGAGCAATTCTTCCATTGTCTCAGAAAGTGAGAGAACTCTTCCTGGAAACCAAAATAATTTCCAACCACATAGAAAAATATATAGTGAAATGCATATGAGTGTTTACAAGAAAAGATTACAGAGGTTCAAACAAGGGAGTGATTACTGGAGACAAAAATGACAAGAGACAATGTTCTAGGGAATATGAGTCTCTGCAGGATATTTAGAAAGATATGATAATAAAGGGGGTAATCAAATTTTACAACTGTATTCAAACCATTTCAATACTATTGTGCTATGACCCAAGATAACTTAGAATTTTCCCATGCACAAGACACTTTATTTGGGTGATTGTAACCCACATCCATTACACTTCCTTAAATCATCAGAAGTCACACCTCATGTAGTCTGACTGCTTGAATTCCCAAAAGAAAATCCACTGGGACACACAACCCAGTAGTCTTTTTCCTGAAAGAGGCTTCTTTACCTAAACCTGTCTTCTTTCCTGTCATTATAAACCAAGGGAGAAGAGTAAAACACAGAATTTTGTGAATAACATACATCTTTCGCCCTTTTTTCAAACTTCTATGAGGAAAGTGAAGCCAAAATACTTCAGTTCACTTGCTAATTCTTGATCAATTATTAGTGGCTCCTGAAAGCAATGTGTTCAGAATGATAGTAAGACCCCATTTGAGCTCAGTGAGGGAAGATATAGTGATCAATTTAGAAATGACTGCTAAGAACACAGAAGGGAGGGGCAGCAGTAAGAGTGTTGCACAGTTCTCAGTACACTTGCTGGTGCAAGCTCATTGTCCTTTCCCTTGAGCCCTTCTGTAAATTCCAAAGATGCTGGCAATATGAAGGCATAGAATATCCACTGGGCAGAAGAGGAAAGAGCTACTCTTCCTCTGTTTCCATGATACCTATATAAATCCTTCTACTTGATGTTTAGCCATACTCTCCTAAGAGTCTAACACAAACAAGGTATAGAAAAGAAAAATGTCATGCGTAGCCCATTCATCTGGACTTTTCCTTTGACTGCCTTGGGATAAGACTCTTACCCCTGCTTGAAACTAAATGTGGACTCCTTGTTTCAGGAATAGTGAATGATTTAGCTTGGCTATGATTTTTATGTCCCCTCAAAAACTCTTATATTGGCATTTAAATGCCAGTAAGAAAATTAAGAAGTGGGGCCAGATGGGACCTTTAAAAGGTCATTAGGCTATGAGAGCATTTTCCTAAAGATAATTTATGGATTAGTCTGTTCATGGATGAATGAGTTACTTTGGAAGTAGGTGAGTTATTATAAAAGTGGATCCATTCTTTAAAAGCAAGTTTGGGCTTGTCTTTTCCTCTGCATTTTTCTTAGCTGTTCTGTTATCTTTATGCCATGCAATGATTCAACAAGAATATCTCACCACATGCTGATGCCATACCATCAAAATTCTCACTCTGTAAAACCTTAAACCAAATAAATTCTATTACATACAAATTGCCTAGTTTCAATACAAATTTCTAAATATGTACCTTGCATACAGAAGTTCATAACAGTAAAGCAATGATTCAGTGCTTAACCTCACCAAAAGTTATTGTCAACTAACAGTGAAATCTTCAGATTCCTAGTACTTTTCCCTATTTTATCTTAAAAGAACCTCTTCTAACTTGGCATATAGCTCAGCAGCATAAGCACCAGCCTGGCAGGTACAAGTTCCTGAGTCCAATGCACAGTCCTAGAAAAAGAAAAAAGAAAAAAGAAGCTGGGTATGGTGGGACATACCTGTAATACCAGCACTCAGGAGGCTGAGGCAGGAAGATCATGTCAAGTTCAAGCCTGGGATAAGAAGTGAGTTCAAGGTCAGCCTGAACTGCATAGTGAGGTCTTGTCTCAAAAAGCCCCCCCAAAAAATTAAAAATAAAATAAAGAAGCTCTTCTAGAAGACCTTCCAATGATCTCCTCAAGAAAAAGGGGCCAAGTTTTTACCATGGCAACCTTTAAATTCCTGTTTCTCCACTAGAAGATACAAGCACTACTACAAAGACAATCAGCCACCTTATATTTGACAAAGGGGCTAAACATGTTCACTGGAAAAAAGATAGCCTCTTTAATAAATGGTGTTGGAAAAACTGGCTTTCCACATGCCAAATACTGAAAATAGACCCATGCCTATCATCATACACTAAACTAGAATAAAAATGGATCAAGGATCTAAGTATTAAAACAGAAACACTAAATCTACTGGAAGACAAAGTAGGTAAACATCTTGGAGACATAGGGGTCAGGAGAGAATTCATGAATAAAATGCAAACCACATGGAAAATACTTCAAAGAATCAACAACTGGGATCTCTTATTACTAAAAAGAGTTTGTGCTTCAAAAGAAATCACCAACAAAGTGAAAAGAAAACCCACAGAATGGGAAAGAATTTTAGCCAACAATCCCTCAGACAAAGGACTCATATCCAGAACACATAAAGAGCTAAAAAACATCAAGACCCCCAAATTCAAAGACCCTCTCCAAAAATGAGCATTGGAGATGAACACACAGTTCTCAGATGAAGATATACAAATAAGAAATGTCCACCATCACTGGTCATTAGAGAAATTCAAATTAAAACAGCATTGAGATTTCATCTCACTCTGAAAGAATGGCTGCCATCAAGAAATCAACTGATAACAAATGTTGGTAAGACTGCGGGGGAAAAAGGAACACTTCTCCACTGGTGGTGGGAGTGCAGACTGGTGCAACTACTATGGAAATCAGTATGGAGATTCCTCAGAAAACTAGGATTGGAAGTTCCATTCAGTCCAGCTATTCCCCTCCTAGATGTTTTCCCAGAAAAATTGAAGACATCATGTCACAGTGATATAAGTGCATCCATGTTCTTAGCAGCACAATTTGTGATAGCTAAATCTTGGAAACAACCAAAATGCCCATCAACTGCAGAGTGGATGAAAAATTGGTATTTTTGCACAATGGAATACTACTCAGCTATAAAAAAGATGGTCTTGAGGCCTTTATAGGTAAATGGAGGCAACTTGAGAATATCCTCATTAGTGAAATAAATAAGACTCACATTAGTAAATATCACATTGTTTCTCTAGTGTAAAAAATAATAAGAACAGACAGAATAATGGTATCCAAAAAGTATAGTAGATATAAAAGTATAATATATATAATAGGTATTGTAAAAGTAAAAGTGAAGGAAAGTGATCTAAAGGATATAACAGTGTGTATAGTGTATAAATAGATGACCATATTACTGAGATTTTGTTAGATCACTGAACAGAATAGTTTGTACTGTCAATGTTTGAGTGGTTAGCCACTTTTTGTAACTTTAACAACTATTGTTAACTATATGAAATGTATCAACTAATGTTTTTATGATGTTATTTTTTAAAATTCTGTATTCTACTTTTCTTCTTGTTTTTTTTATTTTGTCTTTTTTAAATTTTCTTTTCTCTCTTAAAATAAAATAGAATATGCCAAGATAAAAAAACCTTTTCATGCACATATTAAAAAATAAAAAAAATGAATTCTTGTTTCTCTTCTTTGCGAAATATATGAGGTTTATCTCTTTTTAGGTGTTCTGTTGCTAAGTAGGATTGTGTTTTATTTCTTACCTAGCTTAAACTCAAGTATGACACATGATAGTAGCTCAATAAATGTGAATAAAGAAATTGACTTTTGAGACTGCTGACGTGGTCCTGCCCCTTGGCTGAGAACTCCTGGGAAGCCCCAACCAGACTGAGCAACCTCAGACTGTCGCTGATGGGCCTGCCGTTGGCCAGGAACACCAGGGAAGACCCTGGCATGACTGAGCCACCTAGGACTGCTGCTGCTGGGCCCACTCCTCAGCTGGGAACACTTCGGATGCCCCAGCATGCCTGGGTCACCTCAGACCACTGCTGCAGGTCCACCCTTTGGGGAATACACCTGCCTCCTGGACTTAGTACTGCAGTTGATCTTTAGATCCAACCCCTTTTCCCAGAACCTTGGACTACAGTGGATTACTGTGCTGGCTGGATGGGAAACTCAGGAACCCCTCACCCAAATAGAAGACCGCAGCAGGCTCCAGTCAGTGTGATGAGTTTGCCCTTAAAATAGAGGTCTGCAGTGGGTAAATAGCAGAAATGAAATTCCCTCCAAATGTAAGACTTGGGCAAACCTGGCAAGAGAGTGAATGATCCTCTCCTCCACATAGAAAGCATCAGACAGGTGTGTAAATAACCCCCCCAACTTGGAGAAAATTTAAAGAGCTGATGAGACCCCAGTAACACAGTAGGGCCTCAGCTAACACAAACACTATAGAAAAGGAGATCTGATGACCTGCAACAACCTGAAGATAGCAACAACAGGACCTAAGAGTTGACCTACATCGATACTTCTAGTCTAGGGAACCCAGAAAGAATATAGGACTCACCTAACAGGCCCTGTAGGAGGAATTCAAGTGAATGGCTCTCCTTGTTATTGTGGCACCCAGCAATTGGACAAACATCAATCACACAATAGGACTCTAAAATTCACACTATGGACATTGAGACTATTGGAATTGAAAGACAAAATATTTACCCAAAAGGTGAAAATGACAAAATGAAAAGGCAAAATGCAATCTCAAGCATCTAGTCCATCAACAGCAAGGACAGGTGACATTGAAATAGAGGACTTTAGAAGTCATATACCAGAAATCTCTGAAAGGATAGAAAATGAAGTAAAGAAACAAATTCATGAGGCTACAGAGGAAATCAAATTAGAAATAACATCTTACGTAAAGACAGAAATAACAACCTTAGTAAATGAGTTGCTCAACAAAGCTAGAAAATAAATAGAGTAAAAAAACACAGGAGCATGGGAAATTGATTGAAACTTTGAATGAACAATGCAGAAAACAAGCAGAATCCATGAAACAAATTCAAAGAGATATCCAAGAAACAAAAAATTGTATTGAAAGGCTGGCAAAACCATTTAAATGAAGCTGAGGATACAATTTCAGACCTTGTGGACAGGATCACAGATAGTGATCATGAAAGGGTAGAACTTACAAAAACAACAAAGCAAAATGAAATGAAAATCCAGCAGCTTCAAGATCTTGCCAAGAGAAACAATATAAGACTAATAGACATCAGCAAAAATGCAGGAGTCAATGCAAATGACATAACTAAATTATTCCCAGAATAGCAGAAAATTTCCCACACATAGGGAAAAAAATCTGATATACAAATAAGTGAGGCATACAGAACACCAAACAGTCACAACCAACATAAATCTACACCAGCATAAAAACAGAATACTAAAAGCTGTTAGAGAAAAGACACAACTCACCTATCAAGGAAAGCCTATCAGAATCATGGCAGACTTTTCAGCACAAACCTTCAAGTTAAAATGACCTTGGAGTGAACTATTTCAAGCCCTAAAAGAAAACAACTTTCAAACCAGACTGATGTACCCAGTAAAACTCTCTTTAAAATTTAATGGAGAAACAAAATACTTTCATGACAAAGAACAACTGAAGAAATTCATGTCCATCACATCAACCCTAGAAAGACATGCTGGGTCTCCAGAACAACAAGAGAGAGAAACCACCAGGCTGGACAAGAAATTAAACAAAGGAGAAAAGCAAGAAACCAATAATAGGAACACAACATAGCAATGTCAAGCCAGTACATATCAGTGATATCCATACATGTAAATGGGCTCAATTCACCTGTCAAAAGAAACAGGTTGAGGGAATGGGTCAAGAAACTGGATCTCACAATATGCTGTATACAAGAAACACATCTGACTCAAAAAGAAACTCATAAATTAAAAATCAAAGGGTGGAAAACAGTATTCCATGCAACAGAAACCCAGAAAAAAGCAGGGGTAGCTATTCTGTTTCAACACAATGTAAACTTCAAACCTAAAAGGATTAAAAGAGATAAAGAAGGCCACTACATACTTGTAAGTGGAAAACAACAAGAAGAAGAACTAACAATTATAAATATATATGCACCAAACACAGGAGCACCCAATTATGTAAGACAAATACTAATGGACATGAAAAACCAAATACATAAGAACACAATTATAATATGAGACCTTAACACCTCACTGTCACAAAGAGATAGATCAACTAGACAAAAAGTCACCAAAGAAATAACAGAACTGAATCACACCTGTGAGTGGACTTAGTGGGTGTTTACAGAGTGTTCCACCCAACAACATCACAATACACATTCTTCACAGCTGCACATGGGACATTCTCCAAAATAGACCATATATTATCCCATAAAACATTCTTAAGTAACTTCAAAGGTATTGAAATTATCTCATGCATACTATCTGACCATAGCGCACTGAAATTGGAAATTAATGGCAAAAGAAATTGCAAAACCTGCATAAATACATGGAAATTAAATAGCAACCTTCTGAATAACTAGTGGGTTACAGATGAAATTAAAGAAGAAATAAAACAATACCTACAATATGATGAAAATGCAGACACAACATACCATAACCTATGGGATGCAATGAAAGCAGTCCTAAGAGCAAAATATATAGCAATAAATAGTCACATCAAAAAAATGGAATGAACACAAATAAATAACCTAATGCTACATCTCAAACTTCTAGAAAATGAAGAGCAAGTCAAACCCAAAGGTCATAGAACAGAGAAGATTATAAAGATTAGAGCAAAGATTAATGCAATTGAAACTAAAAAAAAAATTACAAACAACTAATGAATCAAAGAGCTGTTTTTTTCATATAATAAACAAAATTGATAAACCCCTGGCCAACCTTATCATGAAAAAGAAAGAAAAAAACTCAAATCCATGCAATAAGGACTGAAAAGAACAAAATTGCTACAGATCCCATAGAAATTCAAAAGATCATGAACACCTACTTTGAAAATCTCTACTCACATAAGGTGGAAAACACAGAGGAAATGGAGAGATTTCTAGGAGCATAAGCTTAATCAAGAAGATTTAACAATTTTGAATAACCCAAGATCAGCTAGTGAAATAAAAAATGTGATTAAAAGCTTATCAATAAAGAAAAGCCCAGGTTCTGATGGATTCACAGCCAAATTCTATAAAAAATTTAGAGAAGATTTAATGCCAATACTCCTTAAACTTTTCTATGAAGTTGAAAGAGTAGCAGTCCTCCCTCAATCATTCTTGGAGGCAAGGAGCACACTGATACCAAAACCAGAGAAAGACCCAGCCAAAAAGGAGAATTATAGGCCAATCTCACTAATGAACATTGATGCAAAGATTCTCAATAAAATATTGGCAAATCGAATGCAGCAAATCATTAAGAAGACTATACACCATGACCAAGTAGAATTTATTCCAGGAATGCAGGGATGGTTCAACATATGCAAATCAATAAATGTAATACACCACATCAACAAAGCCAAAAATAAATATCACATGTTCATTTTAATAGACACAGAAAAAGCTTTTGATAAAGTCCAAAAACTTTTCATAATAAAAACCTTACAGAAACTCAGACTAGATAGTATGTACCTCAATCTCATAGAGGCCATCTATGACAAACCAATAGCCAATATTATATACTAAATGGACAAAAACTGAAAGGCTTCACTCTAAAGTCAGGAGCAAGACAAGGATGTCCACTATCACCACTCCCATTCAATATAGTTCTGGTAATATTAGCCAGAGAAATCAGACAAGAGGGAGAAATTAAAGGAGTAAAAATAGGAAAAGAAGAAGTTAACTTATCATTATTTGCAGATGACATGATACTCTACATAGGAGACCCCAAAAACTCCATTAAAAGACTACTAGAGGAAATAAAATCAGCAGCATAGCTGGATACAAAGTCAACACTCAAAAATCAATAGCATTCCTGTACACAAACAAAAGACTCACCAAGAGAAAAATTATGGAAACATCACCTTTCACAATAGCATCTAAAAAATGAAATACCTAGGAATCAATGTAACCAAGAATGTAAAAGACCTATATGCTGAAAATTATACCACTCTAAAAAGGGATCTCATATTACTAATAAGTTTTTGCACTTCAAAAGAAAACACCAACAAAGTGAAAAGAAAACCCACAGAATGGGAAAGAATTTTAGCCAACAATCCCTCAGACAAAGGACTTATATCCAGAACATATAAAGAGCTAAAAAACATCAAGACCCCCAAATTCAAAGACCCACTCCAAAAATGGGCATTGGAGATGAACACACAGTTCTCAGATGAAGATATACAAATGGCAAATAAATATATGAAGAAATGTTCATCATCATTAGTCATTAGAGAAATTCAAATTAAAACAGCATTGAGATTTCATCTCACTCTGAAAGAATGGCTGCCATCAAGAAATCAACTGATAACAAATATTGGTGAGGCTGTGGGGTTAAAAGGAACCCACCAATCACCAATCACCCACTCTTAATCCCAGCATCCCTAGTCACAGTAATGTACACTCTAGATTCACCCACCTCTGAAAAAGTCCTATGTGCAAGAGTATAAATCTATCTACACACTACAGACTCAAAGAATCCAGTTGAGGGCCTGGATCTCATAGTAATGTCCTGTACTAGTCCAGCTGAAGACCTACCTAGAGCCTATAGCCATGTCCTCTACAAGTCCAAATGAAGGCCCAGAGTCCACAACAATGTTTCATGCAAATCCACATCAAGGATATGAGAAGACCCAAAAGTCCGTAGTGGAACCTAGAAAGTCTGCATCAATGGGATGAAAGATCTGTGCTAGCAGAATAAGGGATCTAGACAGGGGTGAGGAAGTGACCAGAGCTCCCCTGGAAACAACTGTAGCCATGCACAGCAACAGGAAGAACCCAAGTTCCTCCAGTGATAACAGCTGAGTTCATATCAATAAAACCAGTGTGACAAGCTTCTCCAGGAGATCAACAGCAGCATTATCCAGTTCTCCTTTTTACTATTAGCAACAATCCTTAGGTGGGTCCTCTGTACTTAGCACCACTCTGATTCAGTTCAGCTGGGTGTTACAAGGTGACCATTAGTTAATCCACCACACTAGTCTTACTAAATTATGACATAATTGTCCTGTTACTCAGAATAATGAAAGGTTTAGTAACAAAGCCCTAAAGTAAAAATATATATATATAATATATATATATGGTTTTCAAATTATTACATTATCCTATAAACTTATAGTATTTTTAAAATGTCTAAAAGAATCATAAACCCTTAGAGATTTTTGGCCTTATAGTTTATTTTTAAACTTTGAATATATATACTTACAAAGTGATATATGTCATGTATAAAAGACCATGTAGATGGTTTGGGATGGAATATGAAGAAGAACAATCACATGCAACAGAACTTACTTTAAATGGAAATTCATTTAGAGAAGATTAACTTTAACATGGGGAACATGCATATCTGTCAATATTATAAAATTATGAACAACCTGAAACATCTATAGTATATTTATTATTTGAGGATTTTTGCAAAATCTTTTTCTAGTAAATTCATTTTCTGTTCAATATAGCTAAAATATACAATCAATTTAATCAACATAATATGGAATTTTAAGATAAACTAAATGTATTTGGATATTTAAAATGTTAATCTGATTCTTCTATTCATTCTAAAAAAATCACCTTTCAAAGGAGACTGACGTTTCCCATGCCAAGTATAAATTTGAAAATCAAAGCAATTGAAGTTATTGTATACATGTAAAATACTTCCTAGAATCCTGACAAAATTTTATGCAATGTATTCTGAAATATGAAACCACATTTAGATTTAGCCTTAAATATTTATAGATTTCTGAAGAATAAGAATGATCATTGACAAAATCCATCTGTAGCCTCCCATCACAAAATAAGTAACTTAAAAATAAAAAGACCCAAAGAAGTTAAGAAACTATCAAGTTCCATTTAAAAGACAGATCCTGAAAAGTCTCCAAACTTCTATATTATTCAAAAACTCTTTCTGCTACTGCACATTACCTTGTGTCCATCAGACTATAAAAAGTTTTCTAGACAATCAAAGAATAAAGTTTCCTTGAACTCCTATTTACCATTTTTATTTATGATGAGTCACAACAAAATAAATACCAGCATGGCACAAATTTAGATCAGATTTTGTTCACTAGTTTATCATCTTAGCTCTTAGAATAGTGGCTGGTATATGTCAGGTACTCAATTAATTGAATGCTTTTATTTATTGAGAGTTCAGTATGAATCAGACATAGGAATGAGCACTTCATATATATTAGCTCACCTAATCCTCAAAATATACTGTGCAGATGGAATTATGAACCACCCAAAGCAAATAATACCATACATTAAAACTCTAAACCAGTGATGGTGGACTTTTAAAGCTTCCAAAAATAATGAAGAGTGAGCAGTAGCCTGCATGCCATAGGTTCACCACCACTGCTCTAAACACTTACTGTGACCATTTTTGATGATAAAGCCTTTAAGAGGATAATTAAAATTACAGGAGGCCATAAAGATGAGACTCTAATCCGATAACCTCAGAAGTACACAAAGAGACACCATAGATTAGTGAGCATAAAGAAAAATTCATGTATTAGAACACAGCAGAAGGTGGCCACCTGAAACCAAGAAGAGAGGTCTCATCAAAATCTGCAGGCCTATCAGTCTCAGAATTCTTAACCAGAACTTGAAAAAATGATCTTCTATTAGGCCACAGTCAGTGGTATTCTTTGTCTTAACTAAGACACACATAATCAGAATATTATTTTCATGCCATTTTTCAGATGTGAAAAAACAGAGATTAAGTAAAAACATTGCTGTTACCACTGCTGATCTCTGGATTAACACAGGCTGGTGGTTAGATAATGGGCAGTGAAAGAATGGAAAACAAAAGCTTAAAAGATTTCTATATTTATTTCTATCTGAACTCTCAGATGTCAAAGCATCAAGGATTGTATCTAGACATCCCCCCAAAGCATCATGCACTCATAGGTGGGGCTTTTCAGGGGTGGCTCAATTTAGAATACGTAAATGTATGGCTAAGCAGCACAGTGCCTGCATGGCAGGAGCAAGGCCATGAGTTCTTAAGAGCTGGGGGAAGGAGTCGTTGGGAGAAGTAATGAAAATAGAGAAGTTAGTCTTGCAGAGTATGATTTCATAAAGTTCAATATCCAGTAAGATTGTCATGTGGAATTACAGGAAATCATTGTTAAAGAGTTCCCAGAAAATATTGACTTTATACCCTAGCACATGAAAACCAGAGGGGAGAACAAAACATCAAACAGCACAGCCCACAAAGTAAACATCCTGATTGGGCCCTCCAGCTGCCCACTTCAAGAAAAGTCCAAGGACCCTTAGATTTAATGTTATGAGTTGGTAAAACATTTCAGTTAAATGCTAATGTTTAAGGGAAATGCAAGATCACTATCTTAATAGCTAAAGAATAAAATTCCAGCTCCCCCTAATAGCAGTAAGATTCTCCATCTTTATTTGAAATTAAGGAAGTAAGTGTATCTGCAGTTTAACATTATCCCAGATCTGGTATCACATAGCAATAAAATTGGCGCCCTTGATTTAGCAATATTGTACTCAGAACAGAGACATCCATCTTTTTAATATACTTTTGTAGACCATTTAGAAGTGGAAAATTGAACTAAAGAACTTCTTAGAGAGAAATGTGAGAAGGAACAGAACCTGTAACCATGATTATACCATATTACCAAGCTGCAAACTCTCCAAATGAGACCTGCAAATTAGATTGCAACTTTTATCTCCCAAGAGACTGAGACTAACATGTGATTATTGTTATAGAGGTACATTGTCCTGAATTAATACTAGTATTTTTCCCCAATATAGGAACATATTAGGTACAAGAGGTTAAGTATCATGTGATTTCTCTTATATGAAAAATTTAAAGTAAACTATTTTAAAGAGCAAATAAAAGACAGATCATAGGAAACAGGGACATAGACCCTCTGCAGATGGGAAAGGAAAATGGGGATTTAGGGAGGGGAAAGGAGTGAAGAGGAGAGAGAGAGAAGAAGGGGAAATAAAAAGGATTAAGATCTAATAAGTGCATGACCAACTCACAATGATGAATGACTTATGTATCACAAACATAATGCTAATAAAAATAAATTATAAAACTAAACTAACTCACTAAAAAAGAACTTGAAATATTATTCTTTTAATAAATTTTATTAATATATTAAGAAAGAAACCATTAAAATGCTGTATTAGTTCACCCTTCGTCTCTCTTTTGACCAATCTGTATCCAATTAGAAATCAGGTAGGTTTTTTGTCCATAGTAGGTATCAGTGGATCATTTGAGAATACAAGATCAAATTTAGAAAACCTACATTGAAATCTGCTTGACAGAACTTTCTGGAATAATAGATATATTCTATATTATCTCACATGTGGCTAGTAACCATTTAAAATGTGACAGATCACTGAGAATCTGATTGTTAAATGTGTAATTAATATAGCTTTCTATAGATAGTGGCTACCACATTGACTAGCATAATTCTATATCCTTCTCTTATTAGCTGTACAATTTGGGCAGGAAACTTTTCTGGGCCTCAGTTTCCTCATTCTGAAAATAGGAATAAAAATAGTCCCTCAAAGAGTTTGTGATGGGACATCTTTGGGGATGAGAGATGAGATCAGAGGGAGACCAAGGAATAGGAGAGGGCATTAAAAAGATAAAAAAGATCAAGATACTTTACATGCCTGTACCAATTTACCAAATGAACTTCACCATTTGTACTAACGATGTGCACTAGTAATTGAATGCCACCTTTTAAACTTAAAAGAGTTGCTGAGGGGGTGAAATAAAGTAGACTATGCAACTCCCATAGTGGGAACTCAAGTTGTTTTCCTGCAAAGCCTTTTTAGTCATTCCTTTCTCAGGCTCACCATGCTCACATTATCGAAAGACTGCTTTACTGCATTTTACTCCTTCTAGTGTGTTCCATTTCCAGTTCTCCCAGAAAATGTAACGCATCAGTTTTTCTCAAATATAATTCTTACTATATAATTCTTACTATATTTCCTTTTTGTTCAAAATCTTATAGATAATTCTAGCTTTTAATGGAATATACAGTCTGGTTCTTGAGGTTTTTTGCAACCCGATATGTAATAGACTTCCCAGAAACAATCAAAGGGAACAATTAGCCCTTCCTCAAAGCAAAGATGTGTAGTTTTATTCCATTATTACTGTGGACAGTATACCTATCACATTCATCCTTCCAGATCTATCCTGACACTTCAACTATGAGGAGAAGGAAATGTTTTGACTTTTTTCTTTCTGTAGTACTCGAAACTGAATCTAGAACTTTCAACACTAACCTATGTCTCCAACCCTTTTTATTTTGAGATATCTCCCTAAGTTGTATAGGCTGCTTATTTAACTTTCACGTATACTTTATTGGTACTTCATTTTTTTTTTGTTGTCTATTGTAATTTCCCCCTATGAATAAAAGCTTCTAGAAGCTGAAGAGTTAAGCCTTTGTGTCACACAAAAGTGTCACGCATGACAGGCACATAAATTAGGGTCTCACTATATGATCTGAGAAAGAAATAAGGTTCAACATGAACACACTCTTCAAATTGAAAATTAGGATCTCTGCTATTCATACAAAGGAATATAAAATTGCTTTCCCAAAGTAACTCTTTTCAATAAATATGCAGAAAGAAAAACAGGGTAAATATTTGTGAATTACTAAACAAACCCTCAACAATTCCCTGTGTCTACTATTAGAGACATGCTCCAGAGAATTCTTCAAGTTGCTTGTCAACCTCTTGCAGCATGTTTACAAGCTAACAGCCTCCCATGGACTCCACCTTCCCTTACCCTCTTGACGCTCCCCTCTCCTGACTCCTTTACCCTCAACTCCCCCCGTCCTCATAATTACCCCAATTTTGGAGAACATTTTCAAACCAGTCTTCAGTCATCTGATCTCCTACACTTTAAAGCCACCATAATACTCCATCATCAAATATTTTATACTTGGCCAAATGAGATGCTCCCTCTACATTTCCCTTCATGAAGAAAAGAGAAAACAGAAGGATCAAAGTAATCAGAGAGAAAATGTCTGACAGTTCATGACACCAGAGCATTAGCAATGGCTCCTGGAACAGATGAGAACTTTTTAATCTCAGAGACAGCCCTCAGTAAAGCAGCGTGACATCAGTGTTAAACAAAATAAGCCACACTCAGACAGTTAAATATAACATTTCCCCTTCTATGAGAAACCAAATGAATAATTAATTAAAATAAAGGAGAGATGACAGCAAGCTAGGAGACAGAATTGTGGAGATAGGAAAGGAGAAGAGGAAAAAGAGAGTGGAATAATATTATTGAAAATGATCAAGGGCCAGGGATTTAGCTCAGTGGCATAAGCACTTGCCTGGCAAGCACAAGGTCATGAGTTCGATCCCCAGTACCACAAAAAAAAAAAAGAAAGAAAAAGAAAATGATCAAGATATGTTAAATGCATATATAAACTTTCCAAAAGAAAACTCATCATCCTGTATTATTACTATGTGCTAATTTCTTTTTAAAAAAATGATGCCAGATAGCTTTCTTGTTCTCAAACTTTGGAGCATATTAGAATCATCAAGAGTGCTTGAGTAAATGTTGATTCCTAAGCTTCACCTCTAAAGAATGAATCAATGCATCATGGGCTACCCAGAGACCTGCATTTTAATGAGCATTCCACTCATTCCTTCCCAAAATCAAGACCATGTGACAAACACTGCAACTGCTTCCCTCTCCTAAGTCAGCCACCTGCACAAGAAAAGCACTACAATTTAAAAAAAAAAAAACAACTAACATTTCCTGGGAAAAAATCTGAATTTTCTCTCTGAAGGTAATTATGTGGAGAAACTGAGGCAGAATAAAAGAATCAGGCACACAACCAAAGACAAAAAGGTACATGGTGATCAGAGGTCCACACAAATGGCAAATTATGAATCTCAACACAAAGGTTAAGCAATCCACTACAAGCAGAAGGAAAAAAAGAATAGCTATTATAAAATCATAACTTGTGTAGAATATTACACTTAACTGCAAAACGCCAAGATTTCAGAAAGAAACTTAGACATTTTTAACATGGAGTATGTAAGCTGAGGAAGATTTAGCAATATGGTCCTACATGTGGCTTGCAGGTCATTTCCTGAGCTCAGAGAAATAGGAGAAATTTCAGACCATTAAATAGCCTGGCTTCTACTACAGAAGGTCGAAGGGCAAACATTTGCAACAAACTAAAGGCATCACTGGATGAGAGGGAGGATCACAGTAACTGTAGCTAGAATGCTCACACATCTTGGTACAGACCTAAATAATTCCTGTTTTTACCTGTTGTCCTGCATAATTATCAATAGTGTTGTTTCCCTTCAAAGAAGTAAGTGTAAAAGCAATTGATATAATCAACCCAGTAACAGCTAACATTGAGCTAAATGCCGGTGGTGGCTAAATGATTGGCAACTTGATAGGGAACACCCAGCTGAATTGAGTCAGCATGGTTCTGGGCAGGGAAGACCCATTTTAAGGAGGATTGTTGTCTGAATGCTAAAAAAGGAGACCGAGAGGAAAGGATTTCTTTGGAGGAGCTTTGGCTGTTCTCTCCACAGAAGCTGCAGTCCTTGCTTTTGCAAAGGACAGCTGTTGTTTTCTCTGGAGAAGCTCCGGTCTTTGCTGGGAGCATTGTCTCCTGGCTTTCTCCACAGTTCCTTCAGCTTCAAGCACGGCTTTCCGGCCACTCCTGTCTCCAGAACTGGATCTCAGGCTTTCCACCACAGACGTCAGTCTTCCTTGGAAGATTCCTCAGCCTCCTGACTGGGACTCATTCAGGATTCTGTCCTCGTCTCCAAACCTGTGGCTGGATTCTTCAACCTTCTAACATGTGGATAGATCTCTTCTACTTTTCTACATTTGACTCAATGGAAGAATATTGTCAGCTAATCTTGTAAATTTCTGGTCCTGCAATAAATTGGATTCAGAGCATGTGCAGTATTTTAAGGAAATTTGCCAGAGGCCTGAAAGCTCTTGTAAGCATTGACTCATATAATTCCTTACTTATATCCATTACTTCTCAAACACTATAGGGTACCAGCATCAATACTACATTATGTGTATGACTAATCTGAATAATACTGAAACTTGTGGGAAGCTAAATTACTTGCCTTAGTAAATAAATGATGAGACTCAGTAAATGATGAGAGTCCTCGTAACACAAAACAAGTAAACTGGAGCCCATAAATGAAATCCAGACTACCAGAAACTTCTGGAAATACATTTTACATGTTTAAAAATGAAAATAGTGGAAGACAGTAATCATGGTCATCTTTACATCATCTGTGCTGTTTTCACATGCAAAGGCAAAGTTGTGTAGGTACAACAGAGACACAAAATTGAAATAACTTACTATATGGCCTTCTACAGAAAAGCTTTCTTGATCCTGAATCTTCATATAAATGAAGGAAATGAAAACTCTTGTGCAGAAGAATTTCAAGTAACAAATATAGCCACTCTACCCTAAAGGAGGAATGTAACTCCCCATTACCTAAGTACAGGCCACATACAAGGAAGTAGCTACCTCCGAAGGGTTAAAGTAGGAAAGGTAGGGACAGAAGAAAGTAGTTTTACAATACAGAAATCCAATGAAAACTACTCCAATCAATTAACTAAGATTAACAGAAATAGTGACAAATATTGTTGATAGTATAAAGACCTATGGTGTGATGAGAATGGTGCTTTACCTCTATAATCTTGCCCCTCAAAACCTGTAACTCAAGTCCAATTATGAACATTTGGCCAACTTCAATTCTGGAGCACCTTCCAATATACCTGACCAGCATCCACAATAGTCGAAGTCATAAAAAAAAAAAATAGTCCAAGAAACCATCACAGTTAAGAGAAACCTGAAGGCACAAGATGACTAAATGCAATCCTATCCTATATGGGAATCCTAAAACAGAAAGGCATTAGGCAAAAGCTAAGGACATTTGAATAATATATAAAATTTAGTTAGTAATACTTGTATTTATTAATTGTGACAAGTGTACCATAATAATATAAAGTTAAAACATGGAAAACTGATATAGGATACATTAAAAACTTCTTCTACTATCTTTGCAACTTCTTAAATCTAACATTAAGATTATTTGCAAGAATTTAAAAGAAGTAATAGCACCAACTTTTCACATTCAAACTCACAGAATTCTAAATCTAATTTGGAAAATATTTCCTTTCTCATTGCAGTTTACATACTATAATTCTAATTTTGTCTAGAAGGTGCAAAACACAGATTTTAAAATCATTCCTACATAAATAATTCAGCCTGCAATTAATGCCAAAACAGAAAAAATTAACATTGATGTCAATTATCAAGTTAAAAGGAACAAAATTCTGTAAGACTACTATCAGAATACAGAACATGCCATGTAATAAAACCCTAGAAGATATAATTCAGCCATCAATAACATCAACAGCCTATAGATGAAATTATGTTAGTCCATTTTCTGTCACTCTAACTGTTATAATCAACTTATACTGATTGAAGATTTATGTTGGCTCACAATTTAGAAGGTCTAGTACACAGACAACTGGCCTTGTTGATTTTTGTTCTGCAGTGAGCTAATATATTGGCAGGGAATGTGTGGCAGAGAAAAGCTGTTCATTTCATGGCTGGGATGTGAAAAAAAGGAAGGAAAAGAGATTCACATTCATGTTAAAACTATCAGAGGAAAACATAGAAAATGAGTTATAAGTGAATATCCAACTGCATTCTTTGTTTTTATGAACAAATTTCCTTGAATGGAGACTAATTTCTCCCATGTCAGGTCTATTTTTACAGCCTATGTTGTTGCAAGTATATATTAATTCACTTAGCTGTTTAAACCAGGATCATATGCATATCTGTCTCTCAAGAACCACTAGATGCAACCTAGAAAAGTTAATAATTTCTAGAAGATGGAATCACTAAGTTATAATGAAAATATACAAACAAGATTCAAAATACCTAATTCTAACCTTCACTTAGTCCCTAAGTACCTGTATTTATCAGCAAACTTTAACTGTATACCTTTAATAGACACTTCAAAAATCAGAATAAAGTTATGGTCAAATCACTTACACAATCTAAACCACATATATAAATGTACATGATTGAATATAGAATATTCATAAACAACCAACATCCTGCATAACAGAAATCCAATAAGATAACAAAAATTATTAGAAAAAAATAAATCTGAAGTATGTTTCTGTTGTTTCAATATCTCTAAGTTTTGGTAGGCCACAACTTCTAGGACTCTCTAAACATAGACAACATATGATACCAAGTCTCAATTCATCCAAAACCAGAGAAAATCACAGATAACGATGTAATGATATATAGGACGACTAATGAAAAAAATGTGTACATGGCTCAGAAGTCTAAATCTAGAGATGACTGATACAAGAAGATGTTTACAGAAGACAACTAAATAAGAAAGGAACAAGGGCAGCAAATAAAAACTCTGATATCTTACTCTGTATATTCAGTAATTTCTTAAATACTTTGCAACCAAAACCCACCCTATACCCTAACACCTCCCAGGGGACCTGGGTTAGGAAAAACCAATGTGACTGACCCATCCTCCTACACCATGGGTAGGTAGCCAACATGGAAAGTGCCTAGCACCCCACAACCTGCTTGTCCATAAGAACCCAGGAAACTGTCAAGATGAAGGAGCAAAAGGCAATCTCTGGCCTCCAGCCCAAACAGAACAAGTCCAAGATATATGGACATGGAATAAAGTAGAAGTCACACACTTAAATTTCTGGGATGATGGCAACTGAAGTAAACAAACTACTTCATGAAAATGTTAAAGAAATCAAATCAGGAACAATATCTCTGGTAAAAGAAGAAATGGCAGACATAATAAAAGGGCTGCTGAGCATATTTAAAGAAGATACTGATTTAAAAAAAAGAGGCACATAAGAGAATGAGGGAAAGAAACCTTGAATGAACAATATAGAGAAGAATTGGAACGCACAAAACAGACTCAAAGAGATATCCAGGAAATTAAAAGCTTCCCCAAAAGCTATTAAAACTGCTTAAAAGAAACTGAAGATAGATTTTCAGACCTTAAAGACAGATGTCAGCTAGCAATCACAAAAAGGAAACATCTCTTAAAAATAATAAGGAACCAGGAAATAACAGTTCAGCAACTGTAAGACAATACAAATAAAAATAGTTTAATACTGATAGGTGTTAGTGATAAATCAGGAATCAACACAAATGACATAAAGAGATTATTTACAGAAGTAATAGCTGAGAATTTCCCAAGCACAGGAAAAAGATGTGACAGTCAGATACATGAGGCATACAGTCTAGAACTAGCCATAATCAAAATAAATCTACACTCGAACATATAATAATCAAGATCCCAGAAATTCAGCACAAGAACAGAATATTAAAAGCTATTAGAGAAAAGAAATAGATCACCAATAAAGGAAAATCAATCAGAATCACGGCAGCCTTGTCAACACAAACCATTAAGTCAGCAAGAGTTTGGAGTGAAGTGTTTCAAATCCGAAAAGAAAGCAATTTCCAACCCAGATTGATATACCCTGCAAAACTATCTTTCAAAATTAAATGGAGATATAGGATATTTCCATGACAAAGAACAGCCCACCAAACCAACCCTACAAGTGGTACTGATGGATATTCTAGAGAGATAAATTGACCACAGAGTAGCAGCAGGGTAGAATCACCAAGTGGGGCAGACAATTGAATAAAAGGGAAAAGTAGGGAGCCAACGGCAGGAAAAAAGCCTGGAAGAGATGAACCAGTGCATGTTGACTATAAGCATTAATGTAGATAAAAACAAACCAATAAAAATAAACACTGGCAGAATGGATCAAAAAACAAGATCTATCAATATGCAATATACAAGAAACACATCAACTTGAAAGTAAATTCATAGACTGAAAGTCAAAAGAGAAAAAACAATGCTCCATGTGACAGGGAACGAGAAAAAAGCAGGAGTAGCTTGCCTATCAACCACAGAATGGATAAGAAAGATGTGCATTTTATACACTGGAAAGCTACTCAGCTGTAAAGAAGGATAATTATGAAGCTCTTGTAGGTAAATGGATGCAACTTGTGATCATGCACTTGGGTGAAATGCTTCAGACTCACGTAGGTGAACATCATGTTGTCTCCCTAGTATAAAAAAAACTGAAAGAGTTAGTGGGATTCAAAATATACAACAGATATTGTGAAAGTGAAAGGGGAGGAAACATAAAAAGTAAAGGTGGTAGCCATTGTTAATTCCCTATTATCTTGATTTAAAGTCCTGAGTGGTTTTCATTGTTTTGTTTTGATTGGTTTTATTCCATTTTGTTTGGTTTGATTTTATTATATTTGATGGCATGAGCAGCTATTTCAAAGATGGCAAGACATATTGTGATAGCCATTGTTGATTTCCTATAATCTTGTTTTGAAATCCTGTATCACTTTTACTGTTTTGTTTTGATTGGTTTTATTTTGTTTGGTTTGGTTTTGTTTTATTCTCTTAAAATTTTTTTTAAAAATGTAACCCAAAATCCAAGCCTTAAAAAAAATATTGTGCAACCAACAAGTCTTTTTGAACATACATGACATTAAAGTAAACATATTAAAAGAGCTGAAGGACAAGTCATCCCAAATCTAACTCTCTAGAATCCTAAGAAAATAGAAGTGAAGTTTCTAATAATCAATTCTAGATCCATAAGTTGCTGTTTTCTTGACTCAATATCTAGAAATGAGACAGTGACAGAATGACCAAACTCAGGGAGGTTATGAAATACATATTCTAAAAATATAATATATAGTCTCTCAGTTCCCTGGATTCAACACACATTTCTGTTATATATTCTTTATAATTAAGCACCCCCAGGCTTGCCTTTCTTGTGCTAATTTTCGTTCAAGTTGATCAGGTCACAGGAGTTTTTCAGGAAGAATTCTGGTGCAGAGTGTTATGCAGTTTGATTCTTTTTTTTTTTTGAGACAGGGTCTCACTACATAATTCATGCTAGCCTTGAACCCACTATGTATCCCACAATGACACAGATGCCCACATGATTTATCATTTTGAATGAAGACAGCAACTTGTAAATATCATATTTTCTCTCCAGTGTAAAAAAAAAACTGAAAGAGTAATAAAATCCAAAATGCACAACAGATGTTGTGATAATGAAAAGGAAAGTGCTCAAAAGAAAATAACAACTGGTATAGGGAAAAGGAGAAAAAAAAGAAGGGAAAAGATTAAATGTATGTATGTGTGTACATATATATATATATATATATATTTTATATGCAAGATAGATAACTATATTACTAATCACTGTTAGTTCATCAAAAAGAACAGTTTGTGCTTTCATTGTTTGCTTGATCACTTTTTCATGTCTAATATTGTAACCTAGACAACTATTTCTAAGATAACAATATGCAATATATTAACTAGTGTTAATTTCCTATTTTTTGGAAATTCTGTATCATTTATATCCTTTTTTGGTTTGCTTTTTAAAATTAAAAAACTTAAAAAGGAAAGTAGTTACAGAATTCTGAGCATTAAAACAACAGTATCAACACAAGCTTTTCTTTATTACTAAAATGATTTTCCTGAAGATGTCATTGTTGGATTTACATTATAGACTGCAGGCTTTTAACAGAGGGAAAAAAAGCTTGGTTCCACACTTAATTATAATTCCTTGATTGGAAGTCACTTTCTTATTATAATGTCAGTATTATACTTTGAGACTCCTGCTAATGGGACAACTAATAGGAGAGAATGCAGAGAAACCTTGACAAAAGCCTTTAACTCGACTCAGTCATATTCCTATTATGTCTTTGTTCCTTTCCCAGCTCCTGCAGTTGGTTCTACTCTGTGGCTTTATCTTCTTTTTATGTCTCTGCATCTCTAACCTGTGAGGCTAACCAATATAATGGCTCTTGAATTCACTAATTTTATTTCTATTTCTACCATCTCACTCGTATTTCTTTCCTCCCACACAAATGATCCCCACTATAAGCAATATTTTGCATTAAATCAAAATAGCACTTTAGTACATTATTATGATATCATCATGTATTCAGGACTTCCCTTGTGTCTGGCAGAATGCTAAATGATTTAAATGCCTTTCTTATAGCATTTAATTTTCATAACAATCATATAGTGAACAGCTCCATTATAACCTCTTTACCATAAAAGAAAACTATATTTCAGAAATGTCACTCTGCAGACTAGGATGTGAAGAAAAAAGAACCCTGGTACACTTCTAGTGGGAATGTGGATCCATTATGGAAAACAACAGGGAGATTCCTCAAACAATTAAAAGTGGCACTACAATATAATCCAGCAATTGTACTTCATATAATTTAAAAGAAACTTAAAACAAGATAAAACAGATTTTTCTCAAATTTGAAGGGAATCAAAAGGGAGAGAGAAGAGAGAAAAGGGAGACAAAGGAGATTTTTTTAAAAAGGATTTGTGTTAGGTACATATACGAAATCCACAAGAGGAATGTAAACATTATGTACAGAAAATATGTACTAATAAAAACATGAATGAAATAAAATCACTATCTCAAAAAGATAGCTGGATTCCTACAATCATCACAGCAATTTTCACAATAACAAAGTTAGGAATTAGGTTGAAAAACAAGTCAAATGTCCACTGATGTATGATCAGATATAATATATATATTATATATATATATATTAATATATATATATATATCAGGAATATATTATTGATCCCTAAGAAAAGAAGAAATCTTGTGCCACCTGAAGCAATAGGAGTAAATCTGGAGGATATTTTGCTAAGTTAAATAAGCCAGGAATAGAAACCCCATTATCTAATCCATATGTAGTATCTCAAAACACCAAATTCCTATTAGTAGAGAGTGCGATGATGGTTGTCAGGCATTAGAGGTGGGGAATGGAAACATAATAAAAAAGTACAAAATTTCGGTTAGGCAAGATAAATTCTAGAGATCTATAGAACAGCACAGTGCCTCTAATTAACAACACTGTATCGTTAAAATACTTAAAAGGGATAACTATGCTGTATGCATAAAAATTAAGGAGGTGGAAAGAGACCTTGGGAGGCAATGGATGCATTAATGGCCTTAACAGTGGTGATGGTCTCACAGATACCTGCCTGTCTCTAAACTCATGGAGCTGTACACGTTACATTTTACTGCGTTCCATATGTTTGAGAACCAAAATCAACAAAGTGCTTTTGAGGAAGGGGAGGAAGAAGGAAGGGAAGTTGAACTCTGCCCTTTTTCTAGGTCTTCTTTTTTTATTCACTGGAGAAAATGACCTCAAAAGCCAAGTGCAAATAAATATTTCAGATGCTTTCTGAGAGAAGAAATCAGAATAGAAAGGAGAAGCAGTTATTTCCCTAGGGGCAGTGTAAGAGCTCTGAAATAGAAAAAAGTTTACTCAAAGATGGGGCAGGATAAAGGATAAAGGTTTTTTCCATTATGTTGGCCTAGATCAGTCCTGCTTTCTAATGGGAAATGACCCAGGCAGGCTGTATGAGAAGCTGAATTTATAAAAATGAAACTGGTCATAATTCTATCCATGGGAGCCTACCTGGCCCCACTGTAAAAAAAAAAAAAAACTCAAAAATTGTACAGAAAATGACTCTTTGTTCAGTAAGTGTCATTTCTCCAATACACTTAGTTTAAAGGTAGAAACATCCTAGATTTTAAGGATTAAATGAATGAACTGTTTTTCTCCTAATTGAAATTATACACTTTTTATTCAGTAATAATTTGAATTGCCAAGGTCTTTAATCATCAGATTATTTGCCTTTTAGAACTGACAAGCTAATACTTACATGAAAATTCTACCCATACCCATAAGAGCTCATTCAGTCCAAAACCTTTACTAAATAATTTTGTAAGTTTAAAAAGAGGTAGAAACTGCTCATAAGATTTTTTCTTATTTTGCTTCTTAAAATCAGTTTGTTTTTTAAAGGATTTCAGTATAGTTCAAAGTGCCATATTTCACTAAATTAATTCTGAATGTGCTGCTAAAAAATATTAAATACCCAAAGGCTTAGAAAATGTGTTCTTTCCTGTTCTAGAACAGAATCCATTAACACCAGAGTTATTACTATTACTTGAACTAAAGTCATTGACACTAAAAAGTAAGATCAGACATCAACAAATTGTGCAGGTCAAGGTAATTCAAACTTTAACAATTAAATACCATCCTAAATAGACATAATACTTGTGACAAATCATTACACCTTAATGGCAGTCACAACCCTGCTCTAAAATAAGTCATGGTGTACCTACCATACTTTTCCAGAAAGGCAGTAAGATTGAAATTATATATAAAACTGCTTTGAAAATACTACTCAAACATAAAGTAACATTATCTGCTATAAAAATCAAAGTAGGTGGGTCACCAGCATGGGTGGGAGAAGCAGCCAGCCCAGCCCCTGCGGGAACACAGGCCACCATCAGGATTCTCCCACGGGTAGCCAGTGAGGGTCAGGAGAACCAGCCAGCCATGCCTTGCTTGGAGAAGGCTGCCCTGCACCCGCTTTATTTTGCTTGGTTTTAGTCTCTTAAAAATAAAATATTAAAAAAATAACCAAAGCAAAACTTTTAGTTCTACTTTTTAAAATATTCAATAATAGCATCTGAAACACCCCAATATTATTGTGTGTACACAATAAGTTGCTACACACTCTACAGTTATGTAGTATGATCAAATACACTTTCAGTCAAGGCCAACAAGTGTTTCTAGAAGTCATTGTATGTCCCAAATCTATAACAGAATCTATTCTTCTTTTTAATGTAATTGTTTTACTTCATCAAAGTCTTGACTTCCAGAAAACAGTGTTTAAATCTGTAGAGGCCAGAAAGCTTTTAAAAATAGTTAACAAAAGACATAATAACTAGCCTTTCTGAAGCAATTGTTATATTCTGAGCTCTTTGCACATTAAGTCCTTTTTTCTCACAGTGATTGGATAAATACTAGTGCCCAAATATTAAAATAAGGAAACTGAGTTGCAAGTGTTCACACAATGTATAAATCAATTTTCCATCATTATGACAAAATATCCGATGTAAATAATCTTTAAAAACCCACAGTGGGCTTCATCCCCAGCACCCCCACACACACCTTTTATTTAGGTATTTTTGTTTTTTTTGAGTTTTTGTTTATTTGCTGGCTTGCTTGCTTGTTTTTGATATAGGGTCTCTTAGTCACTAAGTTGCACAGTATGGACTTACACTTGCGATTCTCCTGTCCAAGGCTCTCAGAGTGCTGGGACTAGAGGCATGTACCACCATACCCAGCCAGGAGGAAATACTTTCTTTGGCTCAATTTCAGAGGTATCAATCCAGGGTTAGTTGCCCCCCCCCCTTCCTTTTAGGCCAGTATCAAAACAGAAACATCATGGTGGAAGAGAATGGCAGAAAAAGGATGTTTGCCTCATGTTTGTAGCTCCTTGTGTTTGGATGTCCCCCCAAAGCCTCATGTAGTCATGGAGGGGGCTGAATCTAGCATTTGTAATTGATTTTTTGTCTAGCTCTGGGATTGGCAGTGTGAGTGCTGTGCTCAGCCAAGGGCAGGTAGCTGGCATACAATATAAGGGAGGGAAAAAAGTGTGATTTTTTTCTTTTGCTCTTATAGCTTTTGGTATCTGCCACAGCTGCCATGTTGCCCCTCAGCCATGCCACTTTGACTTGGAGCCTGCTGATTAGGGACTGAAATCTCCACCAACTGTGAGCTAAATCAGTCTTTCTTTCTTTCATTAAGATGTCACATATTTTGTCTCAGCAACAATAGAAAAGTAACCAGGACACCTTGTGTCAGTCTGAAAGCAGGAGGAGAGAGGTGAAGGAGCCAAGGGACAAGATGTGTATACACATCTAGGGCATTTCCCTAGTCATCAACTTCCTGTTACTGGGCCCAACCTCCTAACGGCCCAACTATGAACTCTTTGATGGATTGATCCTGATCCAAGTATCTTCCAAAATCAAACTATGAACATATGAACCTTTTAGGAGACATTTTTTATCCAAATCACAGCAGCTAAGAGGAAATGTAGGCAAGTTATTAAAAGATGAGATGACAGGCCAGGGATTTAGCTCAGTGGCTCAAGACGCATAAGCACAAGGTTGTGAGTTCAATCGTGTTACAAAAAAAAAAAAAAAAAAGGCATAACCAAGCACTATTACTCATATTTACAATTAAGGAAACCAAGCATTTTTGTCCCTTAGTTTCTCTCTTAAAGCAGATCAGAAATGTGCGCTCATGAATACCTTGTTTTCAGGATAACATATTTTTCACACACTGGACAGAAGCTGCTTTCTTAAATGAAAAATGCTCCTTAAAAAGTTTGAGGCTAGTTGTCTATATAGTAATGGAAACTGTACTTAACATAGATAAACTACTCAGAGAATTAGTTGTATTTGAATTACTGAGGAAAAAAGTAGCAAAAGGCTTTTATCAAGAGGAAACGGAAGATGAGTTTGTAAGGGTGTATGCATGTGTGTGTGTGTGTATGTGTGTGTCACAGAAAAATTTGAAATAACCATAGTCAATAGGAATGTTCTGAGTTAGTATTAGGGTAACAGTAAGAGACACAGGAAAAGGAAGAAAAAAGATGACCCAATACTTCTGGCACTAACTGGAAGGAGTTGGAGCCTCAATATACTTTTAACCCTCCTGCATCCTAATCTCATAATCATCAGGTTCTTAGTTGATCTGGTGGCCTAGGAAGCTACCCTGTTCTCAGTGTCCTCAACAATTTCCCCAACACCTAAAGACTTCTCTAAATTGGGAGCACAATCCCCTTATTAAAAGCTGGGCCAGCAGGTGCTAATAATGCTAGTTACTGAGACTGTATTTCAAATAAAATGAGAAAAAAATGTAAAGACTTTTGAAGGAGAGAAAAAAGTGTCCTCAGAATTCAGGGTCAAAAATTAATAGGTATATATTTAAAAGAACCTCAATATAACAGAAAATTTCTTGGGAACAAGGAATATATTGTTAAATGTACATGAGGCCAACTAAATTTGAACTGAATCTACAGAAGTTCAAGTTAATGTGGGAGGCAAAGAATTATCTCTCTAACACAGGCAATGTAATTTTGATCAGGAAAGTAATTTTCCAGAAGTTATATTTGGAAATAGATATGAAAATATCCAAATTTATTATTTGTTCTCCTAGTCACATTTAGTCCATTTGCACCCTTATAAAATAAAAATATCAAACTCTGGGTCATTTGTAAAGAAAACTCATTTATAACAGTTCTTGATGCTTGGAAATCTAAAATCAAGGACAATAGCATTTGGTGTCTGGTAAAGAGGACCTGGTCTCTGTCTCTTTCCAAGGTAGGATATTCTTGTAATGTCCTTCACAGGGCAGAACACTATACCCTCACCTGACAGAAAGGATGGGAGGACAAAAGGCCACTTCCTTCAACCTCAGGCCCTTTCATAAGGGTACTTGCTAATCCCATGCTTTAGGGCAGTGCTCCCATAACTTGGTCACCTCCCAATGACCATGCTTCGTAATAACACTGCACTGAGGATTAAGTGGTAATGTGAATTTTGGAGAACACCATCATTCAAATCATCCTCACATCCTGAATCATACTGAGCTCTCTAAGTATTGGACCACTCCACTTTAGTAACAACTGCTACCATTCTACACTGCACAGATACATGAAAAGAAAAACAAGTCTAATGCTAAACCAGTATGATCTTCCCTCATTAAAAAAAAAGTGGAGAATTCAGCACAAATGAATGATATTTCTGAAGAGTGTTTAAAGAGCAGAAGTACTACAAATGTGGAGCCATCTTTAACTGATTTACTGATATGGGGGTAGGGCTTACATGACTAATTCCTCGTCCTCTCCCAGGTCTTAACTCAGAAAAGAGTCTTTCCATGTGCCTTTCTCTGAAGCATGAGTCAATCGCTGCTCATTCCTTAACACAGCAGCAGAGCTCCTAACTCTCTCTGCAGTACCCAATTCATCCAGCTTATCCAATGCTACCATCTGCATTCTAAATGTTTGTCTTCTACTCTATCTCCCCAGCAACCTCCAAATTAGGTAAAACATATGCTATACCCTAACCTGATCTTCATTGTCTTGAGTACCTAACACAGTACTTGGCACATAGTGCTCAAGAGATGTTTGTAGAATGGCAAGGGGCAGAAAAATAAGGAAAAACCTGAAATGCAATTAGCATGATGTAGTCCCATGACTAGCCCGTTTAGCAATTTTATTCCCCAGAACTGAACCCCCTAACCTTTGAAGACTGCTTCAGCCAAAGTTTTTCTATTTGAATCAGTTAACACAATTTTAAAGTTCAGTATCAAACTTCAAATAATGATAAAACCAGGCAATATGGTGAATAAATTCAAGAATAAAATTGCTATCACCACAGTAGTTGGCTTGGAACATTCTTAGGATAATAAACAATACAATGGTAACTATGATTTACTCAGGTTAACAGGTATTCATTTCCTTTATGCTACCTCACAAGTATGTCTCAGGAGAATCGTCCATGCTGGGACTGAAAGGACCTAACAACTAACCAGTCTTTCTGATAAGTTGCACAAGCCGCATGGATTCCAGGAGGAGAAAAGTCAGATAGCACCTCCTGTGAGCCAACTGGAAAATGGGCTGAGAATCAAACACCCCATTCCCCCAGAAGCAACCAATGGGTTCAGAGGACAGGCTGAGTTGATAGCAATTAAGGTACACTAAAGCAACTAAATGTTTGTAGTGTTTGGTTGGTTATGCAGGCCAGGGGTCAGTGGACTAAGCAATATGAAATATAGCAAATATGGGTGATTGCCTTCTATATTGTTTTTAAATCCAATATTGTTCTCACTGTTTTGCTTTGTTCTGATTGTTTTTGCTTTATTCAATATTTTGTTTTGATTGGTTGCATTCTCTTTTGGTTTTGGTTTGATTTTCCCATACCTGGTGGAATGGACAACTATTATGAAGATAATAAGATATACTATGGTAGCTATTGTTGCTTTCCTATTATCCTGCTTTGGAGTTCTGTACCCATTTTGCTTCTTTGTTTTGATTGGCTTTGTTCTGTTTTGTTTTGTTGGATTTTACTATCTTTAAAATTTTAAAAAGTATGTCTCATAAATGTATGCCTCTGCAAACTTCCCAAGTGCACAGCACTTAATGCCCTGATGCATTTTTACCCTCCCCAAGGTATATCAGCTTGTTGTGTAACCTAGGAGTAGAATCATTCATGCATTCTATAATTATTTATTTGTACTCATATAATGTTAAAGGTCTCATACAAAGAGGATTTAACTGTTCAGAGCACAAATTCTTGAACTGATGAAAAATTGGTTTGAGCTGGTGTGATGGTTTGTACCTCTAATCACAGCGCTTAGAAGGCTGAGTGAGGCAAGAAGGTCACTGTGAGTTCGAGGCCAGCCTGCAATACACAGTGAGACCCTGTCTCCAAAAAAAGTTGGTTTGAATACCGTTTCCAGCATTAGTTGTCTCAAATGTCTCTAAGGCCATTATTGAACCTCTCTACACCTTAGTTTTTTTGTCTATAAAGTGGGACTAATAAACTCTGCCACATGGACAAGGCCACAGGATATTTTAGGGCACAACATACAGCCTTGTCCTAGAAATAAGGGAGGTAACAAATGAAACGCAAAATGCAAGTGCTGGGCTCAAAGTTACAAGCTGTTAATTCCTAGCTAGTATAATTGTGCCAAAATGAATCAGATCTAGACCCTTTTCTCAAGGAGCTTAGAGTAGAGAACGGGAAATAATACAAGAGTAGTTACAAAGAATCTGCCCGTGCAGATGAGGAACAACTGAACCTGAGAAGAAGGTGACCATTTCCAAGGAAGTCATACTACCTGGTAACTTCTCATGTGTCATGAGAAATATTTCTGAGATATGTCATATTAAAAGAAGGCAAGTGACAGTTGAGGGACTACCAAAACCAAAGGTCAAAATCTCAGAGGGAAGAATTAATTATTGAGAACGTCCACATTCAGCACAACCTTTAAAATGCACATGCAAGAGTTTTCTATATCACATTTCGAAGTTTATAAAACAGCTAACAATGTAGCAGAAGTCACTTGAATGCAGTTTATTTAAAACTTCATTTATTCTTATCAGAATTTATTGTGTGTCCCACTTGTAAAACTCTACAGATCAAGATGAGTCCTTTCCCAGTGAAATTCTTCTCCAGGAGGGAAGGAAAGGGACAACAAGGTAAGTCAGGATGGTCAACTTAGAAATGAAACCACCTAATTCATCTTATAAACATTCTAACTCCCTAGAGAAAAGAGTTCTGACTAATGACAGCAAGAAACTGCAACCTATAGCTCATGGAATTTGGCTTCTTAGGCTTTTAATGTATGGATTTATGACTAATTTTAGCACAAGATGAAAAGACATGGCTCTATTTTCATGCTCCTCAGCATGTGTTACTGAAATATAAGTAACACTTTTGATTGCAGGATAAAAATACTCTTCACAGCAACTGTTCTTAATAATATACTTAGGGGTAGCCATTTCATTACCTGATAATTTCCAGATCATTAGAGCAAATAATATGTCCTTGTGGGATAAACTTATGGCAGTAATTTAAGAGAAAAGAACAGAAACGCTGCCTTAAAGTTATCAGAGGGCAATGTACAAAATTAGCTACTGAATTAAATGAATATGAATGTACTTTTAAAAGTAAATAGTGCACCATGAAATCTATAGCTAAGTGTGGGTCATAGGAACCTGAAAGGAAATGGATGGAAGTTCTCACTATTGGCCTTTACAGGTCAAGACAATGAAAGACAAAGTCAAATTATCCTCACGGGCTAACAGCTAACTGGAGCAATCAGGACTACCATGGGTTTCTCAGTTCTCATTTCAAAGCTCTTTTAATCATGGCATCCTCTAAGTAGAACACAAATGTGATTCTTAAAATCTTAATTAACTGAAATATTTGGAAAAGGCAGAACCAGCTAATTGGATCTTCTAGTTAAACAGGTTTGGAGTGAAAACTAATCTTATCTCATTCACAATTTTACAACTGATAAAGAGGCAAGATTTCAATGCCAAGCACTGCTCTGGTTCTGATCAACTACTTTAGCCTAAAGTTCATTTCCTCCACTCCACCTGGCCAACTGTTCGTCTACTTTAACCATAATTCCATTCTTCAGACATGCTTGTCCTCCCTTCAGACTAAGGGAGTTTATCCCAACTCTGTTAGTAGCTCTCCTCCTGTATCGAAACCTTAGCAGATTTTTATTTAGCCATTTCATCTGCTTTTTTCCCCACTAGACCATTAGTTCTTAAAATAAAATATGTACAAGAATCACCTGGATAACTTGATAAAATACAGATTGCTGGATCCTACCTCTAAGTTTTTGATTCAGTATCTCTGGGGGGAGACAGTGAATTTATGTTTCTAACAAGTTCTCAGATGATGCTGACAGCCTAGGGACCACACTTTGAAAACCCCTGAGCTATATGACACAGCCTGTGAAAGGAGGCGACAGGTCTGTAATAATTATTGTTCCATGCTTCATATTCAGTACAATGGCACAATGGAGTAGGTTTTAAAAGAGCATGTAAGTCATCTGTAATAGTGCACACTTGTCATTCCTGCACTGAGAGGTAGGAAGATCCCAAATGGGAGTACTGCCCGGAAAACATAGTGGACCCTATCTCAAAATAAAAATAAATACATAGGACTCAGGGTGTAGCTCAGTGGTAAAGCTCCTCTGAAGATGTAGATTAAAATGTCCCCCAGAAAGTCTCACATGTGGAAGTGAGCTTCTGGGAAGATGATTGGGTCATGCAATGCTATGCTTATTGTGGACTAATTCACTGTGGAGATGACCAGAAGGGCCTCTTCTCACCCCCCTCCCCATTCTCTGTCTGCTTCCTGGCTGCCATGGAGTGAGGAGCTTCCTCTACCATGCCCTTCTACCATGCAACCAACGACTGAACTTCCTGAAAATGTGAGCCAAAATAACCTGTCCTCCTTTAAGTTGCAGATGTCAGGGATTTTTATCTCTGCATCAGAAAAGTAACATAGTGCCTCTGGAATCAACCCCTCCATACTACAAAATATAAAGCATTTGAGATGGTCATTGTGGCACACAGCTCTAATCCTAGCCTTAGGCAAAAGCCTGGGGCAGGAGGATCACAAATTTAAGTTCAATCTGAGCAACTTTGTGAAATCTTTGTACCTTAATGGTACAGCTCTCCTGGCTGGTCCCCAGTATTACATAATATCAGTATTTGATAAGTGAATGATATTCTTCTCTAGGACAAAAATATTTTGATTCAAGATAACTGCACTATAACTGTAAGGAAAGTTTGCTGAAGGGTACACAGGAACTTTCCCTAGTATCTCTGCCCTTTTTCTATAAATCTAAAATTTTTCCAAAATAAATGTTGTATGCACACACTTAGGCAGGCAGGATGTTAGGATATATCCTGCATTTTTACAATTCAACTTCTAACAGAAACTGGTGGAAGTTTTTCTTGGTCTTCTTCTCTTGCTGAGGAAGGCAGTATATCATCAAGTTCTAAGGAATTGAGCATTCAGCATTGGCTGGCTTCTAGTAAATAGCTGCATCAGTCCTTTACCTGTAATTGTGGCAAACCCTCATGACTTTAACTCCCCTGGACCAAATGAAGAACAGATGTGCACCAAAATGATGCTTTCCATTATTCAGTGGCAGTATCCTAATCATCCGTAAATTACTTCCTATATGCCCTTTAAGAGCATACAGGGCCTGTCTTATGCCACAGCTGAGACAGCAACCACCTGCTGAATGGAAAACTTACAGCTTCTGAGAATCATTCTTAGTCCCAAAATATCCTTACACCCTCCCAATCCAACCTGCCACTGGACTGAAATGTTCACCATGAGGAAACTACCCTTAGCTGTCAAGTCTTGCCTTTCCACAAGACTCCACTTAAAATGCCAACATGGTAGCACTTTTGAACATTATTTATCATATTAGATCCAATGGGATTCACTCATCAGACTGCTCTCCAGTGTGACAGCCAGCCTAAGGATATGTAAGGAAGCTATGTTTAGGAAGCAGAACTGTAAGAAGTACACGTGGGCAGAGACACAGAGAAAAACTGGGTCCTGGGTAATAAGGCAACCAAAGTCCTAGGGAAAAGAAGAAAGTAGCTAAATGATATACATTCATTTGTAGGCCAGTCTTGGGCATCACTGTGCATTTTCACTGAATTTCATACAAAAAAGATATAAGCATTGTCCCCAACAATGACAAATTCAAAGTTCAAAGATATTAATAAGTAAGATGAACTAATTATATAGTGCCAGAGGCTGTCCTGAGTACTATATCAATCCTGTTCACTTAACACCGTACCAGTGACATGTCATTAGATTAGATCTTCTAAATACCTTGTGAGATAGGAACTGTTGTCTACTTTTTATAACTGAGAAACTGAATCATAAAAAAGTGAATGCACAAAATGGTAGAGTACATCTATAAACTCTAGCTACTCAGAAGGATTACAAGCTGAGCAATGTTAGCCTGGACAATTTACTAAGACCCTGTCTTGCAGTATAGTTTTTCACAGGGTATGTGGTTATAGCTCAGTGGTAGAGCTCCTTGCCTAGCATGTGCAAGGCCGTGAAATCAATGTGCTATAGCCCAAAATAGAAAAGTGGAGAGATTTATCTAAGCTATTGCATTAAGTAAGAGGCACATTTTGGATTTAAACTTGGGCCATCATCACAAATCACTTTGTTCTCTTAGCTATCTATAATGAATAAGAGTCAATAATGCTAAAATCATGGTCTCACCAAAACTAGCTGTCTCCTTCTGTCTGTAGGTCCTTAGAAATCCATTAACCACTGCCAGGCCTAAACAATAGAGCACCTACTACACATGTAGTAAACACAACGTCATTGCTAGCTATTACTACTTTAATGAAAAAAAACTCGCTTCAGTTGTTAATTTTATTCAAACATGTATTTCTGATCTGAGTTCTTTTACAGCTTCCCAGAGTTGTTTCTTTTCTACAGTTGTTATCATTTCAGGAATTTCAGGTATATGGCTTACATTTTCTTCTGTGCCCATGTCTCCTAGGCTTGCTTGGGTTGGGCTAGAAGTTTGAGATTGCATTTTGCTCTTTCATTTTGTCATTTTCCTATTTTTCCAGGTTTCAAGCTATGTTTCAAAGCTTGCCCCATGCGCTGGGAATCATCTGGCCCACTTTTAGCTCCGGGGCAGACTGCAGGCAACTGCTAGCTGCTTGGAGGTCACTGGGTGTAGCCCAGTTAGGCCTGCAGGGACCTGCCAGGCATCCTCCAGTGATTTGGGATGCTGGGCGTGGTCTTACCACCTGGGAGTGATGTTCCAAGGCTTTCTTGTGTGCTGGGATTCAACCCTTGTGCATTCAGCTCCAGGGACTGAATTCTGGCCCCTGCTAGCCACTTGGAGTTTGCTGGGTATGGCTCAAACATGTATTTCTGAATGCCCATCAATGGATGAATGGATGGATTGATCAAATGTGATATACAGATAATGGAATATTACTGAGCCACAAAAAGACAAAGTTTTGTTATTTGCAACAAGATGGATGAATCTAGAGTTTATTACATTAAGTGAAATAAACCAGGACCATGACAACAAACACTGCATGATTTCACTCATGTAGATTCTAAATAAAAGTTGATCTCAAAGAAGTAATGAATAAAAGAATGATTACAAGAGGGTAAAGAAAATATGGAAGCAAAGGTGAGAGGTTTGTCAATGAGCTCTACATTTTCAGTTAGGAGGAATAAGTTTCATTGTCATATGAGATGGCACTTAACAATAAAGCACTGTACTTCAAAATAGCTAAAAGAGAGGATTTTGAATGTTTCACCACACAACAATGATAAAAGCTTATGTAGCTGGGTGTGGCAGTGCACAAATGTAATCCCACTGCTGTGAGACCCAAAGGCAGGAAGATTGCAAATTCAAACCCAGCTAGAGCAATTTAGCAACTGTATCAAGTAATTTAAAAAGTGGTTGGGGATGTAGTTCATTGCAAAGACCCTGTGTTCAATTCCTAGTACCAATGGGTGATGGGAGGTTAAAGTAATAGATTGGCTAATTCACTTGATTTGATAATTATATAATGCTTACAAGTATGGAAACATCACTTTGTACCACACAAAACTGTACAATTGTTGTGACAATCTGAGCACAGTGGGACACATTTGTAATTCCAACTGAGGCACAAGCATCATGAGACCAAAGGCAGCCGGGCAACTTTGGAAGACCAGGACCATGTATGCTGAAATGCAGCTGAACAAGGGAAAGAGTATGTGAGGCAGAGATTTTGCAAGTATAAAAGTGTAGAAGGAAGACCACCCCGACTGGGGCCTGGACAGCAAGAAAGAGCCTAAACTGACAAAAGTTAAAAAGGTGTAGGAAGTCCATTTGCTTTTGTGTTCTTTTACTCACTTTGGTTATCATCTGAAAAAAGGAGATACAGGCAAAAGTCAGAAGACAGAGATTTGTTAAAATGTTTTATGGCATCCAGATGAAACGTGGTGATGACATTGGCTAGAGAGGTCAGGTTGTCACCACGTAGCATGGGTCCATCCTTTAGTCATAAAGGAAATTAAATCTCAAGAAGCAGCATAAATTATGGCAAAAACTTCATCTGGAAAGTAAGAGAAAATAAAGGGAGGCACAGTTCTGCCAAAATCAAGCCAATTTCTTAATAAAGGAAAGAGAAAGTAGAAAAAAGTCTTCAGGCTGAGAAACTAAGAAGCACTGGTCCAAAGAGGAAGAGCAGGCTGGGCTACTCACAAAGGATGGAGACCAGTTTTATGGAGTTCTGCTTGATTGTTATCTCAGTCCTGGTTGTGTAGCTCTGGAGGAACTCCGGCTTATAGGTGATTCAGTTTCCATTAAATGACTGATTTTTGTTGTTTTTTGGTTTTTGTTTTGGTGGCAGTCTCAGTCATGTGAAGTTCTGCTTTTTCTGAGACTACTGGTTCAAAGCAATGACTAGAGACTTCTAGACATCATGCCAGGGAGGGAAGGAGTCTGAATGTTATAAAAGCTGGTAATTGTATGTCCCTGAGAATTATTTTAGCTACTCTTACTGGGAATCCTCAGTCTTAAAGGGGGATGAGACAGGCTAGATAAATTTAAAGCTGGTAAAACTTGTTTTGCCAACTTTTCCTAAATAATTAACATACTTATGTCCAAAGCTTTAAAGTAACAAAGAATAACAAATAAAAGTCAAGCTTGTTCTATTTTTAATTACTTATTGAAACATAGCTGTAGGCCCAAATAAAGGAACAAATGGAAGGAAGGAAGGAAGGAAAGAAAGAAAGAAAGAAAGAAAGAAAGAAAGAAAGAAAGAAAGAAAGAAAGAAAGAGAAAGTTAGTTTTATAATCAAATGACACAAAGGGTTTTTTTGTTAGCTTGTTTGGTTTTTTTTTGTTTTGTTTTGTTTTTTTACTAAAAGTGTCCAAAGAGTTCAGTGATTGGCTCATGGTCCAAAGCTTCTTAGTAACAAGGAGATTAGAAAACCATTCATCAGGATCTCAATCTCTCTGTAAAACAACAAAATTTCTACTCTAACTTGTGCTTACTTTCATAAAAGGAAAATTTTCTGACTTCATTATCAAAAAGATAGCTTAGCAACTTATACCGCTTGGGTGTTTTTTTTTTTTAACCTTCCTGCACTAAAGCCACAAAGCTTTAACCTTTGTCCATAAACACAAACAAAGCAGCTATGATGCAGTAGATGAAAACACAAAAATAACTAATCGTGGAAAGTCACAACTAAGGACTCATGCTACTATTCCCAAACAATGTAATTTTGTGTTTGTAGAGCAGTTTGGATTAAATTTTGCCACTTCTTCCCTATATACTTCTTAATAAGAATGGTAATATGAAAAAGCTGGTCTATCACCAGAAAAATTATGTTGATTCTTGTTTTTCATTTAGGACACACTTTCTCCTCAGTAACTGTCTCAGTTACTTTTCTCTCATTGCTCATTACCCAACACCCAATAACAAGGAAAGAAAGGTTTATTTAGCTTACAGTTTTTGGAGGTTTCAGTCCATAATCAGCTGGCTGTAAGGCAGGGTAGCATGGCACTGGGGCAACACTTCAAAGGCAGCAGCCAGAGCAAAAAGGGAAAGAACAAGCCTCTTCTCTTCCCTTGTATTTTATGCAGGCCACCCCTGATCCCCAGGGCAAATGAAACACTCACAAAATCTCTGTGCCCTCCTCTTACACAGGATGAGGATATTTACAAAGTAAGGATCTGGGCTCCCTGAAGAATCTCTTAGTTAAAGGTCTAAACTTCTCAAATTGACACAATGTATCAACCATAACAGTAACAAAGGAGAAACACCCAGCACAATACTTGAAGCCAAAGTGAGAATTTTGACACCTTTGGATCTACCATTTCTGCCATGGTATCTGGCACCCAAAAAAAGCTCACAAATTTTGCCATTATACCACATTTTTTAAAAGCCAATACAATGGGCCACATACATACTATATAGCTTCATTTTATATAGCATTTTAAGGTGAAGAATTATAGAGGCAGAGAACAGATTATGGGGAGTCAGGGATCCAAGGGCAACTACGAAAGTATAACCTCAAGAAATTCTTGGAACAGCAGGATAATTTTTTACAATAAATTTTTTAAAACGAACATTACAAAGGGTATATTTGAGTCCATATTTATTTTTGTATTTCTATTGATGAATTATTTATTTTAACTTTCTGAGTTTTTCTATGTTGTACAATGTGTACTTAACAGGAAATAAAATATCAATAAAATAAAATATTAAAATTTTAATATGTACTGTTTAGAATAAACATCAACATTTTCAATACAACTGTTTACTTGCTTACAAAATCTAAAAAATAACAACAAAAATAAGTTCTGAACTACAATGAAAATACAAATAAAACTTTACCATGGAAATAATCTTTACTTCAATTATCACACCTAAGGCAAATGTTTCACATGAAAACAGAATGTTCCCTACATAAGCAGCACTGATACTGACAGCATATATACTTTACTGTCTTTTTTGGCAAGTCATACTCAACATTTTGCCTGTCTTTCTGTTTTCTTAGAAGGTTCTTGGGATATTTCACCTGTCTGCTCACCCATTTTCTCCAGAATTCTTTTGTAGAGTTCTTTGGGCAGATACATATAGTTCTTCCCTGTTGTAATTGATAATTTAACAATTCTGGCCCCAATCGTTTAAGAAAATTTTCCTGTGATATTTTGTGCTTGTTATTTTCTTTATGAGCTATGAAACTATTCATGCTTGACATGTTTAGGATCCAGTAAAACAACCATTGGCCAACAATTTCTATTTTAAGTGACTTCATAATTGCTGCAAAATTCATCAACAACATCTACTCTGTCTTTCATTTTGTTGTAAAATGTAACCATTTCTGGCTTGATTTGTGTTAAGGATTAGCTATCAATTGTTTTGCTTTGTTTGTTTGTTTATTTTCTGTTTGTTTTTTAGTGTGGATGGTCATGACAGGGTCTTGCTCTGTAGTCCAGGCTAGCCTTAATACATAGCAAGTCTGTGTAGCACAGGCTGGCCTCGAACTTGTAGCATTCCTTCTGCCTTAGCCTTCCAAGTGCTGGGATTACAGGCAGGTGCCACATAATCTTATCCTTCATATCATCATGGTATAATGTTGACAGTATCAACACTTTTTTCTTCCCCATTTTTGAGGCCAATATTATGTCTTCCTGAAATCCAAATATTGTACATTTCTCTATTATTAACTTACAACATTTTTTCAGGAATCTTTGCTTTGTTCTTGCAAATAGTTCCTGTGATGGTCAATTGATGTTCTTTCAGCAAACGTAACATCAATGGGTAACTCATGAACAAATTGTTGAATGTGACAGCTTAGTAATTTTTTGAAATCAGTGCAACAAGTTTGTTCACAATTCGAACAGTTTATTACTTCATGAACAAAGGCCTAGTGGCTGAGTTGCAGGACAAATTTCTAAATTCACAGTGTAAAATGTCTTTGCATCAACCAGAGTACATATTTTTATATAGTATCTGACAGGTTTATTTGGTATATATTGCCAAAAGCTAAAACAACCACAATGATGCAAGTTGTTCATCAGTTGTTCTGTATTCAGACAGTGTATAAATTGCTTGACATTTCAAAAAAATGCTTTCAAAAAATAAGCAATTAACAGCCAAATTGTTGGACTTTTTTTTAGGCAGGTCTTTTTGTCATCAAAACAGGCAATTTTTTAATGTAACCAAATCTCTTGAATGTCATCATTGCTCTAAAAATCTTAATGCCACATCTGTCACTTCTTCATTAAGTCCTTTAGATTCTGATGATTAGAATGATAAAGTCCTGTTATGAAGGCTTTTAGTTCAGATAGTGAAGTGTCATGATAAATACATTTTTGAGTATTATTACTGGTCCTTATAGAATGTTTTTTATTTGTATTTCATAACATCTTGTAGCTATCATTCGTGACAAACGATTTCAAACTTTGACTCACAGTGTTGGCATTCCATCCAATAAGTTTCACCTCTGGAAAGAACCTAATAACATTTTCTGATCTAATTCTAATGTTGGACCATGCAAGTATTGTTATGGCCTGTGTGTGAATATCCCGCCAAAGCCTCATGCAGCCAAAGGGCTTTTTCAGGGGTGACTGAAGCTAGAGTGTGTGATTATTGGCAGTGCAGTACTGGGAATAATGATGCTAGTGTTGAGGGTGCAGTTGGTGGGCCAGGCCACTTGTTGCATTGGTACCTCCACAATCCCAGTAGACCAGATACAACATAAGGGACAGAAGGAGGCTTCACTCTCTCCCTCTGTTGTTTTGCTGTCTTCTGCTGCCATGAACTGTTTCCCCTCTTCCATCTTCCACCCTGGCTTGGATCCAGCCAATTATAGATTGAAACATTCACAAACTAAGAGCTAAATAAATCTTTCCTCCTTTAACTTTGAGTGTTGGGTACTTTGTCTCAGCAATGAAAGAAAAGTTTTCACAAGCATGTATAAATATTGTGAGCTATTGGACTAATCAAATGTTTATTTGCTGTTTCATTCCTCATCTGAATCAAGATCTTCATTCTGTACTTCTCTGTCGTATCTTGCTGGATCTCACTGTTGCAATTTTTTGGCTTGTGTGAATCAAGTCTGTCTGTAGCTGAGTCGCCTGATGACTCACTTTCAACTGCCTCCCAAAGTTGTAAAAGTGAACTTTCATGCAACATTATACTGAATTGGGCTAATTCTACCCAAAAAATCAATAGAAAATATAACAAAACAAATTATTAATACACAAAAATATAACACAGTGTAAATTGTGAATAAAACTCACCTGTTGACACTTTGATACACATACATACATCTTGCCATTCTTCATACCAAGTGGGTGAACACAGATTGTTTCCTATATTCCCCCAGGGAAGCTACTGAGAAGCATAGCCCACTACCATTATGCTAAATAAATATTTTCATTAGTAAAATATGGTAGGGGTATGTGATACCCTGAATGAGGAGCTGAGGTGAGGGAAGAGAACTGTGCTTTGACTGTGGTTGTGCGTAAAAGAACCTGTACATATGATAACACTGCATAAAACTCCATCTAAGCAGGTACTACCAAACGAAAAGGAGTACATGTAAAAACTCAGCAAAGCTGAATAAATTCCATAGATTGTATTAACTTCCCTGGTTTGAAATTGTACTAGTTATTTAAGATTACAACTGGGAATAAGTACAAGCAACCCAAATCCTTAAGACCTGGAAGGGTTTATACCTTGGAGGAAAGTAAAAAAACTTGTAGAGGGAAGAGGGCTGTCCCCTCTTTTGCCCATGGAGAGCATATATATCCATCTCCATCTATTCTTCACTTGATCCCCAAAAATCTGAGATGAAATAGGCCTAATGTGGCAGACAAGAGTGGACTATATAGCCTCCTTGCCTCTGGTAGAATGGATGAGAAACTAAACTGTTTCTCCGATTGCCTATAATTATAGAAACTTTTTATTAACAACCTTATTGAACCACCTTGTCTTTATTTCCAGAAGCCACTCTCACTCCACAATACATATTTCAAAACATGCCACAGCTTGAGAATTGTAAAGACCAAAAGATTTAATTCTAGATACCAGTTTAGTTGTCACTGACCTTGTCCATGAATGACTGGCCCTCAATCCTTTCACTTATCTATATATTCATTTTTTAATCTAAAATAAAAGAAAAATATTATTTGATGCTCTTATCCTAGTTTTGAGCAAAAAGTAAAAGGTCAGTAGACTCTTACTAACCAGATAACTAGTTCCTCACTGAATGATCTAGTCTTCCAAACATAGTTCTACTGACACATTCTTGTTCCATCCATTTCCTTCAACTGCATATTCTTTAAAAATTAAAAATTAAAAATCTTGACCTTTTTCTAAATAGGTAGAAAATAATCATGTGACACAAGAAGTTGCAAGGAAAAAGTTGGACATTATGGAAAAATAATAAGAAATTCAACTCCAAGGAGAAAGAGACGTTACATTGGAGGAAGCCAGATGAAGTATGTGCAGTGTCTCACTTTACTATTTACACAATGTCTTGTCATTCCATAATAATTTAATGATGAAATGTTTTAATGGATAATAACTGAGTTTAATTATATGCATAGGTTACCTGATTGTTTTAATTATTAAATGCATAAATTTCTATGATAATTTTTGATCCTCCCAATTAAATGATTGTGAAACTGGCTCTCAAGTATTCCATGATATCTAGAGGGAAAAAAAATCTCTATAGCCAGAGTAGTTTGACTCTAATTCTACAACCACTGAATAGCTATTCAACTTTGGGTGAGAGATTTTTTTTTCCATAGGCCTCAGTTTCCTATTGGTAAAAATTGAGACACAACATTCATTTCAAGGCACAGTATCTACAATGTTGTGATTAATTTTAAAAATGTTAAGAGCTTGTTATGATCAAAACTTATCCAAAATACAAGCATCAGAGTTGAAATTCCTATGGATATATGTCAGATTCCTAAACTTTGCCAATAACTAGAATACAATACTACCTCATATTTGAATGTAAAAAAAAAAAGACCTGCATGAAGACATCTACCAACATTTCCATTCCTCTCCCCTATACATATATGCTCCACAAATCTCATCACTTTATTAGCTTTCTTGGGTGGTTGTTTCAGTGGATCACAGACAGAGCAGTGGAAGACATCAGAAACTTACCATATCTCATCTCTGGGGGCTCTAAATTTACACTTAAAGCATCAGCAGGCCATTATCCCTCTGAAACATAAACAAGAGAACATTTCCTTAACATCTTAGCTACTGGTGAGGGCCCCAATCCTTGGCTTGGAGCTGCATTACTTTGATTCTGCTTCTGTCACCCTCACTAGACTGTTTTCTCATTGTGTGTCTCTCTCCCTATTCATATGACACCAGTTAATTCGGATTAACAATCTGCTTTGTTCCAGTATGACCTTATCCTAACTTGAATATCTAGTATACCTACAAAGACTCTATTTGCATAGTGAGACCCTGTGGTGTAGTAATTAAGGGTCAACTGTTCACATCCAGCTGAACTGAATCTGTGTGGTCCTGGGTATGGAATTGAGGATGTTGCCAATAGCATAAAAAGGGAACTCAAGCAGAAGATGGTGTGATACTGGTTCTCCTAGAGAAGCTTTTTGTGCTGGCTTTCCTGATATGAACTCAGTTGTTCTCATCATGGGAGGAGCTTGGGTCTTTGCTGTCGCTTAGGATGGCTATGGTTCTCTTTGGCACAGCTCTGGTCCCTAATTTGAGTGTTACTCCCTGGATCCAGTACAGATCCTTCATCCTTCTGGCACAGACTTTCTAGCTTTCAGCACTGACTTTTAGGCCTTCCCAGTGTATATCCTTGACACAGACTTTCATGAGACATGTTATGGGCTCATGTCTCCCAGTTGGACTCCTGGAGGACATTGCCATGGGCTCTAGGTCTTCAGCTGGACTCGTTCAGGACATTGCTATGGGATCCAGTCCCCCAGCTGGTTCTTTTGGACTCTAGTACAAGGACAGATCTCCTGCAGTCTTTTACATTTGACTTTTTGGTGAATGTTATAAAAAAATCCTATAAATCATGCATCCTGTATTAAATCTTTTCCCTGGTAACCCCTGACTACAACAACCCCATTCATAGGCACCAGGATTTAAGATTTTAATATACACTGCCTTTTGGGCTGACCAATTCAACACCTAAGAGCCTCTCAGGTGGTTTCCAAAGCCATCTCAGACCCTACTTGCTCTCTTTTCCACTTAACATAAAACCTTATGCATTTCCCTGTCTCCATCCAAGACAAGATTTTTGTAATCCACAGTTTCTTAAAACAGGGAAGTATCAGCGGAAAGTTTGAGGCCCAGATGGCCATTTCTTTTCAACAGCAAGTTCAGCTTTATAGCACAAAGCCCATAAGCACAGGAGGCATCATGCCCTGTTGTCATTTCAAGCTACTTAAGTGATCATTTACAGCAAGGTATAAAAATTATCACTGTTTAACACAGACACTAAGCTGGTATTCCAGGCAATGGTACCTCTGGGCCAAGTCAATACTTTTAGGAGCCTAATGATCAGGATGAGCACATGGCTATTTCTTAAATCCTTTCGCTTTCATTGGCAGTATCTGGGGGAAAAGGTTAAGACTGTCTTCTCTACCAGCTATAGTCAGCTTACAATGTTTCTCACTTGTCTTTTAGCCTGACCAAAAGATAGAAATCAAGTGCAGAGCAGGGATGAAGTGCACACACACTCTATTCCTGGCTCCCATGGTCAAGAATGCAGGCATCAGATTCTTGGTTCCAACACAGTCAGGGCATATCTCTACTCTTTCTGAATTTCTAGTTTTTAATCTGTTCCATGTATATGATAATAGCTGCTGGGATTTATTTTTGTGTAGATAAGATGGCATAACACATATGAAATACACCACCAGGCTCTTCATATGGTAATGACCAATGTTAATATTGTATTCAAGGCCAAAGACATCTAAAGGGAAAGATGACATGTGATCTCAGAATGCTCGTTTCTTTCTCCTTTCCATGACACACAGACAAGCCACCTCCAGCCCATTTTCACTCTACAGTTCAGAAATCACAGATTAACTTGGTACCTCAAAGTGGCCAGTGGCTGATGCACCAAAGAGAAATAAACACAGCTGGCATTCCCTCAATCTGCTACAATTTATCAAGCATGTGAATCTCTTCAAAAGGCCACAATAACTTAGGAGGTAGACACTGCTATTACCTCTTTTGTGAAAAGTGGGAGGTAAGTACATATGTAAGGCAGTGTAACATAATGGTTGGAAACTCAAACTCTGCTACCATATTGTTTGGATTTGTATAGTGAAAAATAAGTACCTTAACAAAATTTTTCATCAGCATGTCAGGATAACCATCACCAAAACTGAGTATACAAGATTCAAAGACAAGCTTCTATCAGCACATATCTTCTGATCTTACAGCTTTCGTCAATCTCCATTTTCCTTCTCTGCTTCTTCTTCCTTTCACCTTCCCTGTAAATAACCTCTGAAACCCACTCTCCACATGCCCTACACTCCAGATATAAAAATAATACCAAAAGAGACCTGTCTTTTTTTTCTTTCATGGGCTGTTCCCACTCCCTCTCACTTTCCTTTTTCCTCTCTCTCTCTCTCTCTCTCTCTCTCTCTCTCTCTCTCTCTCTCCTTTCCTGCTTTCTCAGTTATAATCTTCCTTTACATCTTCTTTTTCCTCCCAACATTTTCTGTCTCATAGCCTACATTAACCAATACTATATCAATCATTCTGGGTTATTTTTAAAAAGGTAAAATTGTTTCTAAACAGTTTTAAGTTACATGATTGATATAAACTTGGCCCAGTAGCTGCTATGTAAGTGATAGTGGTTCTCTTCTTGCAGCACAGTTAGCAGGCTAAAAATGCATATAAACACAAAATCATAACCAAAGCCAAGGTCATATCATGGGAAATGTACACTAACTAAATAAACCCCCATAACAGTAACAGCTTTTATATCCTAACTAACCCTCAGCACAAAAACAATAAAACAAGACACAAAGCAATAACATACCTCCAAAATGTTTAGCTCTTCAAAAGCTTATCTCACAGGCATGGAATAGAGAAATCAAAGGCAAATAGCTCAGAAATTAAACTGTTGAGGTGTTTCAAAAGATCAAAGAAATAAATCCATAAGATATTCAGTAAGCACAAAAAGGATGTAAACAATCCAATAAAGGATAAAATTAATATAATGTTCAAGGAGTTTGAAAAAAGACACAAAAAATCCCTGATAGAATTTTAAAAGACAATACAAGATAAAATTGACTATTTTAGTAAATAATTAGGGATTGAGAAAAGAAATCAAGCTGAAATTCAGGATTTAACAAAACTGTAGAAAGTATGAATAGCAGAAACTGTAATTGTGAGGAAAGAGTGTCAAAACTACAAGACAATGTTGATATACTCAATGACAACTTTGAAAACAAAGACACTGTGGAAACTGGATTCAACAGATGCTAGAAGACACACACACACAAAACCAACCTAAAATGTATTGGGATTAAAAAAAACTGGATGATGACATGAAAGACACAAAAAAATTATTCACTAAAACCATAGTGGAAAATTTTCCAAAACCAGGGAAACAGTCCAACTTGCAAATAAACAAGGGATACAGAACCCCAAACAGTCATGACTACAAAATAACTTTAGGAAATAGCTTAGAAAAAAAATCTCAGATTTTAGCACAAAGAAAAAATAGTAAATACTGTTAAAAATATATTGATAACTTATAAAGCCACACCTGTCAGAATAACAACAGCAGCATTTTCAACAAAAAATTTAAAGGCCAGGAGAGCATGGAACAAAGATTTTTAATCTCTAAAAGAAAACAGCTTTCAATCCAAATAAATGTAACCTTCAAAATTATCTTTCAAAATTGATGAAGAAACAAAGACATTCCATGTAAATGGCACCTAAAAAATTCATGAGCACAGAACCAGCACTGTTGAAAAAAAATAAAGGAATCACAATAGGAAAATAATGCAACAAAAGGCCTCAGTAAATATCACTGAGTCATTACTGGTCTTAACTCTCCAATCAAAAGACAGACTGGCAGATTTGATCAAAAAACTAAACCCAAGTTCTGGGATAATGACAGACTGGTAAGCAGCAAAGAAAGAACTTCTCCAAGATTTGGTGTCCAGTCACTAGAATCTAGCAACATGAGGAAGAGAAGGAGGAAAGTGGGTCCCCAGGATGCAGGAAGGATCTAAAGTGACGGTTGAAACCCCCTGGAGAGAAAAGTGAGATACTTCAATGAAGAAAAAGGAGGTGGTGCTTTCTCCCAGAACCTGGACTCACTGCATAGAAGAGCAGCTCTAACCTATAGATGCACAGTAACTCCAGGCAACCCCAGAGGCCTCCATAGAGAAACGCACCAGGGGAATGAAGCAGAGGATCCAGTGGACTGCACTGGCTGATGAGTTACTCAGGTTCAGACCACCCCAGGAGAGGGAAATTAGCCAACAGCTATCTACTGAAAAGGGCCCAATTGAACTCAGAACTCAAAACCACTGCAGGCTTGGTAAGGCAGTGAGTTCAAACCAGGAGAGAGTGGAGTTCAAGCAGGAGGCACACACACAGTTGCAGGCTAAACAAATCTGGTTCCAGCCTCACAGCCAGAAACCAGCCTAGAGTTCAATAGAATTAAAGGTGCAGGCTTGATGGGACTGTCCACCACACTGCCACAAAGCTATGGCTGATTTACTAGGATTGACTTGAACCTGAACTTTGCCTGCTTACATTTTCTAGTAGTGACAGCAGAAACAAAGTCAGCACTGAAAAATCAACAGCATTCCTATACACAACAAACTCACTCAGAGAGAAATTGGAGAAATCATATCTTTCACAAAAGCATCCAAAAATTAAATGAGTAGGAATCAATCTAATGAAGGAAGTAAAATAACCTATATGGAAAAGTACAGTACTCTGGAAAAGGATATTGAAGAAGACATCAGAAAATGGAAAGATATTTCTTGTTCATAAGTAGGAAAAATCAATGTAGTGAAAAGGGCCATATTTCCAAAATTATTATACAGATTTAATGCAATACCAATGAATATTCCAATAACATACCTCACAGAAATAGAGGAAACAATCTTAAAATTCATTTGGAACCAGAAGAGACCTTGTATGGTATTATGGATTAAAAACTGGTGGTCAAATTAACACCAGCTGAATTAAATCAGCATGGTGCTGAGTGTAGATGGCCCACCTGAGGAAAGTTGCTAGCAAAAATGGAGACATAAAGAAGAGCTGGGTGTTGTGGGTTTCTCTAAGTGCTGCTGTTTTAAGCCATTGGTTCTCCTGGAAGAGCTTTCATGACTAACTTCCCCAGTGGGAGTTGGACCATTTTCATCAGAAGAGCTCTGGACCTTGTTGGTGAGAGGGTTGTGATTCACTTTAGGGGAGCTCTGGTCCTTACATCCAGCATCACTTCCTGGTTCCAGAGGGGAATATGTGTGCCATTTAATCTCCAGGAGAAACTCATCATGCTGGCTTTCTGGCATGCACTTGACTGTTCTTATTGTTGGAGGAGCTTGGGACCTGCATGTCACTGAGAATGGTTGTGGTGCTTTTCAGGGTAGCCCTGGTCCTTACTGTGAGCATGACTTCTCGGCTTCAGTGTAGAAACCTCAACCTACCAGCATAGCTCCTTCAGCCTGCTGGTATAGACTTCCTAGTTTCCACCACTGATCTTTGGGCCTTCCCAGCACAGATCTGTAAAATAGACTGGTATGAGTCCTTCTCGTGGGCTCCAGACCTCCAATTGGACTCATGGGAGGCATTGTCATGGGCTCTAGGTTTTCATCTGCATTCATGCAGGACATTGCTAAAGGATCCAGGCCTTTGGCTGAATATTCTGAAGCTTTAGTGTTGTGCACAGATTTCCTGAACTTTCTTGTGTTCATTCTGGGTGACCATCATAAAATAATAGTATAAATTCTATGTCCTGATTCTAATTGCTCTTCTCACAACCCCTGACTACAACACATAGCAAAAAACAATTCTGTGCAACAAAGGCAAGGCAAGAAGCATAACAATCCCTGGCTTGAAACTATACTGTAAATCTAATGTGACAGAAACAGCATGGAACTGGCAAGAAAATAGACCTGAGGATCAAGAGAAACAGATTAGAAGATTCAGAACTAACTCATGATATATACAATCACCTTATATTTGACAAAGGAGCCAAACACCTTCACTGGAAGAAAGGCAGCTTCTTCAGTAATGGTGCTGGAAAAAATGGCTTTCCACATGCTGATAATTAAAACTAGACTCATATCTTTCACTATGCCCTAAACTAAAACTGACATAGATCAAAGATTTAAATTTTAAAACACAGATGCTAAATCTTCTGGCCAATAGAATAGGTAGAAATCTTGAAAACACATGTATATGAAAAGACTTTATGAACAAAACTCCAATCACACAGGAACTCTTACAAAGAATCAACAACTGGGATCTCATTTTAAAACTTCTGCACAGAAAGAGAAGCCACCAACAGGGTGTAAAGACAACTCACAGTGTGAAAAGAATAATTTGCCAGCTGTTCCTCAGAAAAAGGACTATTAACTAGAATATATAAAGAACTCAAAACATTCAGGCCTCCCAAATCCAAAAATGGGCATCTGAAATAAAGACATTTCTCAGATGAAGAAGTAGAAACAGCAAATAGATATACAGGAAAATGCTTATATCACTGGTCATTTGAGAAATTCAAATTAAAACAACACTGAGATTCCACTTCACTCCAGAAATAATGAGTACTATTAAGAAATACACCAATAACAAATGCTAGTGGGATTGTGAGAAAAAAAGAACTTTTTTCCATGGTTGATGGTAGTGTAGACTGGTGCAAGTACTGTAGAAATCAATGTGGAAGCTCCTCAAAAAGTGAAAACTGGATGCTCCATTCGACCTAGCTATTCCTCTCCTTGATAATTTCTTTAAAGAATTAAAATCATAGTACCAAGTGATAAACACAAACCCATATTATAGTGGCACAGTTTGTAATGGCTAAATCTTGAAACAGTCAAATGCCCATCAACTGAAGAATTGATAAGTATGATGTGATTTTTTTAAAATATGCCATAAAAGTTAAACTTAAGACATTTCTAGATAAATGAATGCACATTAAAACCATATTCAAGTGAAATAAATCACACACTTGTATAAATACTGCATTTTTCCATCTGGTGTGAGAAACAATAGTGTAATAAAGGACCAAAATGTATAATACATATAGTGCAGTAGAAGAAAATATTCAAACATAAAGGAAGCTGGGGGAGGGGTGGGAAAAGAAAAAAAATGAAAAAAAGGATGAAATGGAAATGAAGCTTCTGTAAATAAGGAGGGGAAGCAGGGTTGGAGGAAGGATAGGAAGATGGGGAAAAAAGAATCAAGATATATGCAGGTACAGATTCCCTATAATGAATGTGACCATTACATATACCTACAATATGCCAATAAACTCAATTTTTTAAAAACCAGATATATATTATCTACAATGGACACACCTCCACAAAGAAATATATATACTGAAAATGAAAAGATAGGAAATAATACTGTGCATAACAGCCTGAAAACAAAAAAGAGTATATATCCTCTCATCACAGAAAGTAGACTTCAACTCAGAACTTTCCAGAAGAGGGAAAGAAGGTCACTATAAACTAGAGGATATAATTCAACAGGAAGAGAGAACAGTTATAAACATGTTATGTTCCAAATGCCAGTACACATAATTTGATAAAGTAAATACTACTGGGTACAAAAGTTAGATAAACATCTACAATCATAGTAGGAACTTCATTTTCCCACTCTCACAAATGGGACAGCTAGACAAAAAAAAAATCAACAAAGAAATATCAGAGCTGAATCATACTTCAAACAAATAAACATCTGCAGAATGGCTCATGTAACAACAATGAAATACATATTTTTCTTAGTAATACACAGAACTTTCTCCAAAATAGACCTCATCTTAGACCATAAAGCATTCTTAAATAAATACAAAAACATTTAGGCAATCTCCTGTATAACACTGGATTACAGAACAATGAAACCAGAAGTAAACAGAAAAAAAAACACAGAAATTAAACAGACACCCTCCAGAACCCAATATTCTCACATATTTTGCTCCATGGGTACCTACAGGACATGTCCTAGATTTGGGTAATTTCATATTGGTTCACCAACTTATTCATCATTTAGCTTGCTTATAATCTAACAAAAAATTGGAGACCCCATAATATGATGGTACAAGAGAATCTAATTGAAACTGGAATTAGTTTACCTATTAATTGCATCAGCAACCCTCCCCTATGGAATTTTGGGCTTGCCGGTTCTTTATAATATTTTTCATCTGGCACATACTTATATCCCCATAAGAAAGTTTTGTGGCATTTAGCTATTCTTTTCTTTCTGCATGTGACTCTCAGAATTGGCAGCTATCAACATATAGGTAGGCTCACACAGATTACTAATGATTTCTCTGATCATGTTCTGATCTGTACTTTCCTCTCAAATATTTTGGTCTTTACTAAGAAGAAAGTTATTTTCACTGTTTAAAATGCATCCACTCCTTAGTACTGACCTTTTAAGCCTCTCAATATTATCCTGTATCCAAACTCCATATAGCTTACTTTATGAGTGACTGATAATATTTCCCAGTCAAATATTACTCATATTATGGTGCTTAGACCAAGGCCTAAAGTCTGGTTCCCCACCAATCTTACACTCAACTGGATGGTAGACTCTGCCCTTGAACAAACTACCTCAGCACTGGAACATATCAGAAAAGAGCAGTTCTGAAGCATTCTTATTGCTGCTATGATAGCACTGACAGCACTGGCACTGCACTGTAGTCACCCTGACACATTCCATGTGACCCCCACCCCCCGACCATGAAGAGGTATTGTCAGAACGTTACTTCTGGTCACATGCAGGCCGCCACTGAACTGAGAACAGCTAGACCCAAGCCTCTCCCGTGAGTCGGTGCCATTTGTGGATTTGGGGTAGAGAAAATAAAGCCACTTCAGCAAACAAGCCCAGTTTGGGAACAAACACCATCTTCAGGCTGCTGCCAGACTAGGAACAGCCAGACCCCAGCCACTTCTGGTGCACGGGCTGGCAAACAAGAAGTACCCATCCTCTTCCTCCCTTAAGCAACTGGCTTATCTGGAGAAACACAGACTGTGATGATGGCTATGGAGGTGAAGTGCAATTGGATGCCTGTGATGCTTTGGTGTTTCACTAACATTGCAGGTCTAGGGCCGGTAGTATGATCATCTGTTCAGAGGATAGCGGTATGCAGTGAGGAATCTAGCAGGGAATCTCCTTCTGAGGGTTGTGGCCATTGTTGATTCCCTATGGTCTTGTTTTGAGATCCTCTACCATTTCTATTATTTTGTTGGGTTGGGTTTTATTCTCTTTTGTTTTATTTAATTATGCTAAATCTAATGCCAGGAGCAGCTATTTCAAAGATAGCAAGATATATTATGGGAGCAATTTGGGATTTACTATTGGCTTGTTTTGAAATCCTTTATTGCATTCATTGTTTTGTTTTTATTGTTTCTATTCTATTCTGTTCTGTTTGATTTTTACTATGTCCAAAGTTATCTGCAGCTATTTTGAAGACATCAAAAAGCATTATGGTAACAATTGTTTATTTTGTAATGTTTTGAAGTCCTCTGTCTCTTACACTGGTTTGTTTTGATTGGTTTTATTCTGTTTTTTCCTCTTTAAAATAAAATTTAAAAAACATTACTTCCAATCTTTTAACTCAAATCAATATTAATAAGGAATTTTTTCTAAGACTAGACACTCTCAAAGCCATGGTAGGTAGGATGGCTCAGTGAATATCAACAAACTCTGTGAATGCATAGATTAGTTGTGATACTGGGTATCACTCAGTGTGCATTACTCCTATTATTTCACTCATTCTAAATCTTGGATGGAGATCCAACATTTTCTTTAGCGTTTTGTTCATATAAATCTGAATGGAGAAATTACTAGTGACCAAGGATAACTTCAGGCCCAGTTTCATAAATGTCAAATGGAGGTTTGCCATGATATTTTAGATTGTCTCAGTGATGTTGCCTATTGGCTGAATCTCAAAAGTTAGTTCTGGGGCCTCAATCTATGCATATAGGTCTTAATTGCTATTAGAATAATTTTTTTTTTTTGTATTTCAGTCTTAAGAGCCCTCTGTACACTATTTCAGCAGACATTGCCTCTGAAGCTTGATGACTTTTCTCCAAGGCCAATATCCCTCCTCCCTTGATCTTATCCCTCTCTCCAAAACCTATAGACAAACAAAAGTGGGAGATGTGTGGGAGCCTTGCCAGAGGTATGCATGATACGGATATGCAGAGATAGGGACTTTGGGGGCCAGAAGCTCAAAGCCTCACAGAATGCATAGTTAAAGATTAAAAGGGCCATACATCCACACGTGATCAAACTACATTGACTTAAGTAATGTATGCCCTGGCCATTATCTTCCCCATGCTCTGATTTATAACTTACATTGACCCTCAGGACAGTCATGTAGTAGCCCACCCTGTCTTTATCTTCTCCCTATCCTCTCTTTACGCTATCCCCTATGTAAATTCTACACAGATGTCCTTTATTCTTGCCTCCTGGTTCTATCAATAAAAAGTCATAGAGGCTTCCGTTTGAGGCTCTTTTTTCCTGAGATGCTCTCACACTGAGGTTAAGTCAGCCCCCTGGGCCCTCTAGGAGATTAAACTTGGCCTGGACTCTGAATAATCTCCCCTCCTTTGCACTGCACTACTGTTGTGGAATACAGCAGGTGCTCAGGTCCTAAACCCCTTCGTGCAGTACCCATAGGTCACTTTAGTGCTGTCTTAGGAGAGATGAATAAATGCTTCCAAACCACAGACTTCTTCCTGGGGCTCAGGTCCTGGCTGGAGAGCAGGGGCTGGTTCATGGCCTCCATGCCCACATTTCTCAGCATTCTACTTTAGTGGGAAGTCCCTTCTTTCCAAATTGTGGTTAAAAATCATCACCTTTCTTCTCTATTTTTAAATTTATCTTATCAGAAACAAAATCCCGGTACTCTTTGGCACAAGTTTCCTGGCTATGCTCTATGACCAACCATAACTATCCTGGCTGCTTTTTCATGTTAGCATCTTGGGTCCATATGCACATCTGTGCCCCAGTCCAGATCACCTTATGACTGATATCTTTTCCATCTTCCAAGTCATCTCTGTGAATCTGGCCAGCATGTGAATCACAGTCAGGAGTCATCCTAGGCCCCAAAGCACTGGAGCTGGGAGTACTACCACTAGATTCATCCCTCACAGTGTGGACTCATGTGTATGTGGTGAAGACCTACTTCTGGTCTTAAGGAGGGAATCCCAGCCACCCAGTCATCACACACTCAATTTCTTTCTTTATTCATCCAGGGCTCCACTTCCCAATTCTCCTCCTGCCATAAATTCTAGGCCCATGAGGGATCTGCAGCAGCAGATCAGCAGAGCATGGTGAGAGGGCTCCATGGGGGTACTTATTCATTAGTATTTTTGTCTGCCCTCTATTGCCTGCAACATCCGTGTATGCTGAACCCCTCCCAGGGTGCCACATGGCATAGAGGCTGACTGGCCTAAATTCTTTGAGTCCAGATTTCACAGCATAATGTGGTCTTCAACACAGCTGAGACATCCTCAGGAGAAGCTATCCCTTGGAGGTAGCATGGACATAACAGGATAACTTGGACATAACAGGTAACTTCTGTGTTCCACATTCTTTCTCAACAAGTATCCCTTTCTATAATTCATTGCCTATACCTGTGCATTTTCCCTCACAGAGAACTAATTATAACTCACCTACAGTTTTATCAGGGGTGGCTCACTCTCACTAAAATGACTTCATTGCTGAAGATTACTCATAGGCCACAATTATTTATGAAGTCTTTGTAGGTAGAAAAGGCAAACTGGAGGCCACAGTACCTTCCTCTCTTATTTGCAAGAGAGTCTAAGAAGCTCTGGAGACATATAGGAGTCTAGGAGTTGAGCTACAGTTTTCTTTTGAGCTTATTGATAGGTTCTGCTAGCCTGGGGTTTAGCAACTTGGTACCAGACCCAGAGAAATAACATCTCCCCAAGAGTAACTTCTACGTTCTCCTTCTCATTCCAGAGATAAACCCCCAACTCCCTTTCTGTGCTTGCGCTGAGCCCTTTGCAATCCCAAGACTCCACCTCCAGCCCCCAGTGAATCTTTCTGTCTTCTGCTTCACACAGGCAGATGCTCCTTAAAATCAGCAGTTAAGATGTCACTTTGCCCACCTCCCAAGCTCCTCTGATAAAAACCCAAACTGATAGAAGTAGTCCCACTTCTTCATTTTCATTTGAGATCCTCTGTACCCCCCTGCCCCATGAAGCTCTCCCATGCCCACATTAAAGGCCTCCTCCTTTGTCTCCTCCTTATCTCTCTCATTTTCTCTGTGCCACTTCAGACTGAGTGCCAAAAATACTCAATCACATCACAAATATGTTGGATTAGGTGAGGGCAGAGGTGAGAACTGGAAATACCTGTTTCAGTTTATTTTGGGTTTGGTGTGGTTTGATTTGGTTTGGTTTAGTTTGGACTTATAGCACTAGGGATGGAACCAAGGACCTTACTCATGCTAGTTAATGATCTTCTACTGAGCTACTTTCCCCAACTTCAGTTTTAATGAGACAATTGTTTGAATTCCTCAAGTTCAGCATAGCATAGGGATGACACAGAAGTGTCATTTCTTTCCAATATGGATATCCAAAGTGACACTGAGATAACCTTCATATTTTTAACTAAATAATTAAAACCCAAAAGTTGATTTGCAAGTATAAGGGTATGTCTGATTAAGCCCCAATGATGAAAATAACCATCAACCCAGCAGTGATGGGCCAGCCCACAATGGAGAGCCCTATGGACTTACAGATGACACTAAGAAAACAAACACTAATATACAATTCACAAGGAGACAAAACTGTCTCCTTGTTTAAATCAGGGAAGGTGATATTTAATGATCTAATCATCTGGGAATGGGTCAGTTCATTTAATTGTGCTACATAGGTTCAGAAGACATGTTTGTTTCAAATGCAGAAAGCAGAATGGAGGAAAACAATGAATAAGCTTCTATGAGGCAGAAAAGGTAGACCAAGTGGCTAAGCCTTGGGAGCTATGCTTTTTTTTTTTTTTTTTGACAGGTTTGGATTATTAAGAAAACAATTGCCAAGACATAAACTGATATTCAGAAGCAGTTGCCAGATAACATGTTGTCTTTCCTATGGTAACAGGACTCCATGAAACACTCTCTTGGCAGAGCTACTCTCCTCCAATACTGATTTACAGAGCAAGAAATTCCCAGGGAAAAGCAGTTAGTTTAATTTATAGTAACCTGAGGCTAACCAAGGAAGTAGAATCAGCAGATAGCTGGCAGGAGAGTGAAAGATGAGTGCAGCTATTTGTGTAAATCTTTCTCAATTTTATTAACTACCAGACATCAAAGGAAAACAGATTCTTAGCTACTTATAAGTACTTTTCCCTTCTATCGAAATGACATTAACCATCCAAATTCTAACTGACTGAATGTTGCCTGCCTGTGTTGAAAGGAAATTAAAACATCATTAGGCCCAATCATTTGTCTTTATAAGTGAAATACAGACACTCAAAACAATCAAGTCACCATCTATGATCAGTTTGTAGCTGAGCCATACTAGTCTGTCTGTTTACCTCCATCTTAGCGCTTTTTGCACCACTTCTGAATTTTGTGAGAACTGTTACTAACTGCAAAATCTACATAATATATGAGATGGTAGATAGTTAATAGGTTGTTTTGTTTTGAGGGTTTTTTAGACATTGATAAAGAAAACTAATTGAATTCCTCAAACTCAACACAGAAATTGGTGTTTTGTGAGCCTCACAAATTGCACCAAACTGGATAATCTATGTAATATACAATGAACCAGATTTCAAACATATTTCAGGTAAGTTAGGTATATCCAGAAGTTTTTTTAATACTCAGATCATCAGGGTGCTATTTGGTACACTGAAGAAGTATTTTACTAAGCAAAGTCACTGTGAAATAAATACCCATTGATCTTTTTCTCCTCAGAGGAATAATATGCAAGGCTATTAAAGGAGAACCTGGCTGTTCTCCAGGATGACACAGTTTCAAATTTTACTTGTTTTGACAACAGAGACAGGTACCAAATGATCTTCACACTCCTGATTCAAATATTCCATTAAATGAATTTATATGCCTCAAAGTTAAAACACAGTAGCATTTCTGCAATATATACTCATAAAAATTTTACCTTCTATCTGTCTAGCTCTTCACTGGTCACAGAACATATTCACGTACATAAACTCATTAACTTCTAGTAATCCTATAAAGTTATAAAGACAGGAACAATATTCTGAGCAAATTAAGGAGTGAAAAAAAACTAATAAAGGTTAAGAATTTCAAGTCAGAATCCCAATTAAGCCTCAGCTATGTTTCTCACCATAGGTGACCTGATAAACTTCTCTAAACCCCAGTTTCCTTCTCAATAAGTGGGGATCATTACTGCAAGAAACAATAAGAATCACTGACTGATGAAACAGCCCTGAGTTCTATTCCAAAATTCTTCTAATCTCATCACACTACTTCTATTTCTTTTTCTGTATTCTGATGCTTTGACTGCCCCTCTCAGGGCTGACCAGTTCCTAGAGACACCAAAATGTTTTACTAATGCAGACCAAGTAACCCAGAGCCCATAGCTCAGTCATCTCCTATATCAGCTCGTGAAGTCCAGGCCATGTGACTTAGCTGTCCACCTCACCAACAGTCTAGGAACCAAATAATGAGGGGCAGCCATTATGCTCCATAGCCCACTGAAATTCACTATTCAAAGCACAGTCCTGTGCTTCCTTCCTTACTTACTTCCTGCAGAAACTGCAGTGAAGTCTCTCTTAGTTTTGCCTTTTGCCCCTAGTCCATCTGGTGCCTCCTCATGTGGTCTCTACCATGTGGTGTGGCATGACTCACTTTGGAACAGAAATAAACTATCTTTCCAATGACAGTACTTTCTTTCACTGTTGGCCTACCTTGACCTCATGTTCTATCATTACACTGCATTTAAAGCACTCTCACCCCCTCTTTACTCACTCCCATCTCCCAACCCAACACCAGGACAGGAGACCTCACACAGCAGGTAATCCGGAAATGACAGTGAAGATTAATTTTATATTATCCTAGATGTTTCTGTGAAAGTTTTTTAGATGAGATTAACATGTGAATCAGTAAGCTTTGAGTTAGGCAGATTAGTCTCCCTCATGGGGATGCCCTCATCCAATAAATTGGAGGTCTTAATAAAGACTTAGATCTGTAAAGGAAAGGGCGAATTCTACAGCAGATCTCTAAACCTGGATTACAACACTTCCCAGGTCTCCAGCTTCTGTCCTAACTCATAGACTTTAGACTTGCACCTTCAAAATTATGAGTTTGAATATCTTAGTCATGTGTGTGGTATATTAAGAATTTAACCCAGGGTCTTCACAGTGAACTACATTCCCAGCCCTTTTTTACTTTTCTTTAGTGAGAGGGTCTCACTAATGTGCTAAGTTTCCCAGGCTGGGCTAGAACTTGAGAACTTTCTGACTCAGCCACCTCAAATGCTGTAATTATAGGTATGTACAATCATGTCCACCTTAGAGTTAATTTCTTAAACACACACACTTAATTCTGTTTCTCTGGAAAACTCTAACACAGTGACAGTAAGAGTCAGCATATATATCATATCTGCTCCGCACAAGAATGTTCACGGCAACCTTCTTCAAAATAGATGAAACCCTAGACAAAAAGTCAGTGAAGAAATAACAGAACTCAAACATACCTGTGAGTGATTGGACTTAGTGGATGTTTACAGAGTGTTCCACCTAACCACATAAGAATACACATTCTTCTCAGCTGCGCATGGGACATTCTCCAAAATAGACCATATATTAGCCCATAAAACATTCTGAAGTAAATGCAAAGGTATTGAAATTATCCCATGCATAATATCTGACCATAGTACACTAAAATTGGAAGTCATTGGCAAAAAAACCTGCAAAACCTTCATAAATATATGGAAATTAAATAACAACCTTCTGAATGACCAGTGGGTTACAGATGAAATTAAAGAAAAAATAAAACATTACCTACAATACAATGAAAGTGCAGATACAACATACTGTAACCTATGGGATGCAATGAAAGCAGTACAAAGAGGAAAATATATAGCAATAAATACTCACATCAAGAAAATGAAACTAACACAAATAAATAACCTAATGCTACATTTCAAGCATCTAGAAAAGGAAGAGGAACTTAAACCCAAAGCTCATAGAAGGAGGAAATTGTAAAGATCAGAACAGAAATTAATGCAACTGAAACTAAAAACAAAAAAAATACAAAGAATTAACAATAAAAGAGCAGGTTTTTTGAGAGAATAAACAAAATTGATAGACAACCTTATCTAACCAACCTTATCAAGGAAAAAAAAAGAAAATCACAAATCCATGCAATAAGGACTGAAAAGATGGGAATTACTACAGTTCCCATGGAAATTCAAAAGATCATGAATACCTACTTTGAAAATTTCTACTCACATAGTGTGGAAAACACAGAGGAAATGGACAGATTTCTAGAAACATATGATCTACCAAAAGCTCAACCAAGAAGATATAGCAATTTTGAATAACCCAATATCAGCTATTGAGATTGAAAATGTAATTAAAGAAGACAAGATGGCTGATCAGTGAGCAATGGAATACAAAACCTCCCAGGAGAAACAATTCATATGCCAGAATAAAACACCCTGGAGAGACCTAGACAGAGGGAGATGGATCCTCTTGATACAGGAAGAAATTAAAATGTAAAAAAACTCATCAAATACTTCAGGACTACAACTGAAACAGCTAAAAACTACAGGACACAGCATTTTCACAATGACCTGCCAAGTTTGCACCAGCTTGAATCCACGCAGACTGGCAAAGCTTCCCAAACTCATTCCAGCCACCACTCACAGGAAGCACAGCAGCGCTGAAGTTGGGGGTTGGTGAGCCCAATGGAGAGTGGAGCCAGTGAAGGGACCTCCATTAATCCACTGTCAGTGCTGGGAGTGAGACCCCCCCAAGGGAAGGATGCGACCAGGTGGGTGACATGTTGGAATCAGGCAGGAGGAGCCTGAACTGGGAGTAACAATGACTTCGATTGGTTGCTCCCTCCTCAGAGCAGACTTGTGCAATTTGCTTGGACTGGGATGTACCCCTGGTTGGGACCCAATGAGCCATCCCAAATCAATTCCCTGTGCCTAGCATGCACTAACTGGGTGAAGGCCCCTGAAGTTTGGCTGGCCCAATGGGAAGGGGCAGGCAAATACAGCCACTGCTTATACCTCAAGATGACAAGAGCAGCCAGGAGAGGGTGGAGGTCCCTTGCCAGCATGCATTGGAGGAAACATGGCTAACAGGAAAGGGGGCTGGGACCTGCACTGTAACCTGTGTGGAGGAAGCCAGGGCTGTGACAGGAGAGAGAGGCAGGAGATAAGCCCCCAGCCCAAAACCCTGAGAGCACTGATCCAGGAGAAGGAAAAATAAGGGAGACTGAGGGTAGCAAACACACAGCATCAGACATGGCTTCAATGGACATTAAGAGATATCTTCGGGACCTTGTAGATGAGCTCAAAACTGAAATATTAAATCAGGTAAAGCAGGATATGAGTAGAGATGCTCTAGGAAGCATCTCTCAGGATGATGTAGATGGAAGAAGGGAGGAATACAAAAAAAAGGAGAGAAACGTTCGATAAAGAATATAAAGAAAATATAGAATACATGAAGCAGATTCAAAGAGACTACCAGGAAATTAAAAACTCCATTGAAAGCTGGCAAAACTCCTTAAAAGAAACTGAGGATAGACTATCAAAACTTGAAGACAAGTTTGCAATGTGTGATCATGAAAGGAAAGATCTCTTAAAAATAACAAGGAAACAGGCAGTAAGAGTAACAATACAAAGGCTAGAAGATGACAAGAGAATCTACAATTTAAGAATACGAAACGTGAATGAAGAAGCAGGAATACATACAGGTGAATTACAAAGGCTATTCATGGAAATAATTAAGGAAAACTTCCCAAGCATGGGGGAAAACATGACATTCAGTTGTGTGAGGCATACAGAACTCCAGCCACCTACAACCAAAACAGATCTACACCTAGACATATAATAATCAAGATACTAGAAAATCAACATAAAAACAGAATATTAAAAGCCATCAGAGAAAAGAAACAGTTTACCTATAAAACTAAGCCCATCAGAATCATGGCTGACTTCTCAACAGAGACCATTAGATCAAGAAGAGCTTGGAGTGAAATCTTCCAAGTCCTGAAGGAAGGTGGCCTCCAGCCCAGATTGATGTACCCTGCAAAACTGTCACTAGAAATTAATGGAGAAACAAGATGCTTCCATGACATAGAGGAACTGGGTGAATTTGTGACCACCAAACCAACCCTGCAGAGAATGTTGAAGGACATTCTAGAGAGAAAGAAAAAAATACCCGGATTTTAGGAACAGTGGCAGAAAGGCCTCAATGAGTGGGGCAGGCAGTAGAATGAAGGAGAAAACTATACAAACAAAGGCAGGAAAATAGCATAACAGAAATGAAGCAGAGAAAGATAACTAGAAACTCTAACATAGATGGCCTTGATATGCTATATTGTTAATAGCACACCAGGATTTAAAACCCACATTACTCACACTACTCTGCTTAGATGTATTATATTCTGTTCCAGTCATTCTACCTGTACTAGATTTGAGGGCACAGACAGTAATCCTGAAAACAACAGGATATAGTATGGTAATCATCCTTAATTTCCTATTAACTTAATCTAAAGCTCTGTAAAACCTACACTGTTTTACCATGACTGATTGTCATCGAATCTGGTTTGCTGGATCACTGTTTTGTATTGATAGATTTTATTCAAAGCTGTTATGATTGATAGTATCAAGTCTGAGAGTATAGGCACCTGCACTTAAGATGACAAGATCTACTAGAATATCCACTATGGTTTGATTATTACCTGCCTTTGAAGTTTTATACTGTCTACAATGTTTTATTTTACTAATATTGTTATTTAATGCTATTCTCAATTATACTGCTATATTCAATTATGCCTGATGATATAGACATTCTATTGAAGATAATAAGAAAAAGCACAGTAATGATTATAGATCACCTTGTACTGTGGTTTTATATGACTTTTTCATTTCATGTTTTTATAGGAATTTATTTTGTTTTTGTCTTGCTAAGTTTTGTTTTTCCCTCTAATACAGAAAGGATAGAAATACACATAGAGATTCATGCATGCATAGCTGTTTACACTCTCTCTGTTTGACTATCTACTTTGTATGCTTTAATTTTGTAACTTGAACAATTATTTATAAGGGGATAATATGTAATTTATTAACTAGTGGTTTCTTATTGCTTATCTTTTTTTTGGAATTCTGTATTATCTCTACCCTTTACATGCTTTTCTCTTTAAATAAAAAAAAGAAAATGTAATTAAAAACTTACCAACAAAGAAAAGCCAAGGTCCTGATGGATTCACAGCTGAATTCTACAAGAAATTTAGAGAAGATTTGATGCCAATACTCCTTAAACTCTTCAACGAAATTGAAAAGGAAGAAGTCCTCTCTAAATCATTCCTGGAGACAAGTATAACTCTCATATCAAAACCAGAAGAAGACCCAACTGAAAAGGAGAAATATAGGCCAGTCTCACTAATGAACATTGATAAAAAAGATTCTCAATAAAATACTGGCAAATAGAATGCAGCAAATCGTCAGGAAGATTATGTATCACCACCAAGTACGATTCACTCCAAGAATGCAGGGATGGTTTAACACATGCAAATCAATAAATGTAACACACCACATCAACAGAGCCAAAAACAAAAACCTTGTCATCTTAATAGATGCAGAAAAAGCTTTTGATAAAGTCCAACACATGTTCATAATAAAAAACCTTTCAGAAACTTGGAATGCATGGTGTCTACTTCAATCTTATAAAGGCCATCTATGACAAACCAACAACCAACATTATACTAAATGGGAAAAAACTGAAAGCTTTCACTCTAAAATGAGGAACAAGACAAGGATGTCCACTGTCACAACTTATATTAGCCAGGGCAATCAGACAAGAGAGAGAACTAAAAGGAATAAAGATAGAAAAGGAAGAAGTTACATTATTGCTATTTGCAGATGACATGATACGCTACATAGAAGGCCCCAAAAATCCATTAAAAGACTATTAAAGGTAATAAACAAATTCAGTAGCATAGCTGGATACAAAGTCAACACTGAAAAATCAGTAGCATTCCTGTACACAAACAAAAAACTCACTGAGAGAGAAATTATGGAAATATTGCCTTTCACAATAGCATCTAATAAAAGGAAATACTTAGGAATCAACCTAACCAAGAATGTAAATAACTCTATGCTGAAAATTATACTACTCTAAAAAAAGAGTTTGAAGAGGATATTAGAACATGGAAGGATATTCCTTGCTCTTGGTTAGGAAGAACTAACATTGTGAAAATCACCATACTCCCAAAAATGTTACATAGATTCAATGCAATCTCAATCAAAATACCATTATCATACCTTACAGATCTAGAGAAAACACTCCTAAAATTCATTTGGAAATGGAAGGAACCTAGAATAGCAAAGGCGATTCTGGGCCAAAAAGGCAAGGCAGGAAGCATCTCAATTCCTGACTTCAAACTATACTACAAAGCCACAGTGATAAAATCAGCCTGGTACTGGCAAAGAAATAGACCTGAGGATCAATGAACAAATTAGAAGATGCAAGCACCACTACAAAGACATTCATCCACCTTATATTTGACAAAGGGGCTAAAAATGTTCACTGAAAAAAAGACAGCTTCTTTAATAAATGATGTAGGAAAAATGGCTTTCCACAGTGTGAACACTGAAAATAGACCCATGCCTATCACCATACACTAAACTAAAGTCAAATGGATCAAGGATCTAAATATTAAAACAGAAACACTATATCTACTGGAAGACAAGTTAGGTACAAATCTTAGAGACATAGGGGTAGGCAGAGAATTCATGAACAAAATGCAAACCACACAGGAAATACTTGAAAGAATCCACAACTGGGATCTCATTACTAAAAAGTTTTTGCACTTCAAAAGAAATCACCAACAAAGTGAAAAGAAAACCCACAGAATGGGAAAGAATTTTAGCCAACAATTGCTCAGACAAAGGACTTAAATCAAGAACATATAAAGAATTGAAAAACTTCAAGCCCCAAAATTCAAAGACCATCTCCAAAAATGAGCATCAGAGATGTACCCACAGTTCTCATATGAAGATGTACAAATGGCAAATAAATATATGAAGAAATGTTCAGCATCACTGGTCATTCAAGAAATGCAAACTAAAACAGCATTAGATTTCATCTCACCCTAGAAAGAATGGCTGCCATCAAGAAATAACAAATGTTAGCGAGGTTGTGGGGGAAAAGGTGCACTTCTCTACTGTTGATGGGAGTTCAGACTGGTGCAACTACTGTGGAAATCAGTATGGAGATTCCTCAAAAAACTAAGATTGGAAGTTCCATTCAATCCAGCTATTCCCTTCCTTGATATTTTCCAAGAAAAATTGAAAATGTCATGTCACAGAGATACATGTGCACCCATGTTAATAGCAGCACAATTTGTGATAGCTAAATCTTGGAAACAACCAAATGGCTCATCAACCGTAGAGTGGATGAAAAAAATGTGGTATTTTTATACAATGGAATATTACTTATCTATAAAAAAGGATGATCTTAAGGCCCTTATAGGTAAATGGAGGTAATTTGAGAATATCTTCATTAGTGAAATAAACAAGACTCACATTACTAAATATCACATTGTGTGTAAAAAATAATAACAACTGACAGAATAATGGGATCCAAAAGATATAATAGATATTGTAAAAGTGAAAGGGAAGGAAAGTGCACTAAAGGATATAATGGTTCTTCTTTTTTTTTTTTGTACTGGGGATCGAACTCATGACCTCACACTTTCCAGGCAGGCACTTATGCCACTGAGCTAAATCCCCAGCCCCTTAAAGGATATAATGGTATGTATAGTGTGTAAGATGACCATATTACTAAATTTCTGTTAGATCATTGAACAGAAGGGTTTGCACTGTCAATGTTTGAGTGTCTAGCCACTTTTTATGCTTTGATTTTGTAACTTTTACAACTATTTTTAAGATGACAATTTGGAATGTATCGACTAGAGATTTTATGATGTTAATTTTTTATATTTTGTATTATTCTACTATTTTCTTTTTTCTCTTTTTTTGTTTTCTTTTCTTTATTTATTTAAATAAAAAAATCAGAAAAAATATATGAAAACCAGAAGAAGTCCAAATGGTCATTCATAGTGGTTTGGATAAAAAAATTATAATACACACTTCCAGTGAAATATGACACCGTGCTGAGAATGAATGAACCACAAATATACTCAACATGTGTCTGCAAGATAACACCAAATGAAGCAAAAGTAATAGAGGCTGCAGTCCCCTTGGGAGCAGGAGCCACATAGGCTGGTAGGGATCTTAGGATCTCCTGAAGCCCTGCAGCATTCTGTTTCTTTGAGGTTTAGTTATACATCTGAGCCAATTAGTGAAAAGTTCACTGATCTGCGCATTGATGATCCATACTCTTACCTGCATATGAGTTTTATTTCAGTAAAGTTTACAAAGCTAAGGGCTAAAGATATGGCTCAGCAGCGTAGCACCTGCCTGGCAAAGGTGAGGTGATGATTTCAATTCCTGTTACCAAAAAAAAAGTTTACAAAGCTAGAAAAGTAAACTAAAATTATTTTTTTCTGTTTTTCATTATTCTAGTCAGTGATCTCTCACCAAGATACAATGGGCATTTGGACACTCGAAATTTACAATACAGAAAAGTTTTAAATATGACATTGCTTCATGTCTCTAGATGTGTTATGGTTCCTAAATGAATTTCTGGACAACATGCTACAGACTATGTCCTGGAAACACTGAGGAAGGTGGAGCTCTGAGCCTCAGACTCACTCCCACAGGTATTTGGGATACATTTTATTTCCATGAGGGACAGAGACCATGGAGAACCTAGCATGATGATCCTCTCAGCATATTCAAATTTTTTCCTTTCATAGAATATAATTTCCTACTATATTTACCTTCACTGTCTCTGGACAAGTTGACTAAGTTAGACATGCAATCTATAGTGCATACTTCAAGAATTCCAAGTCATTCCCTATCCTTTAAGGTTAAAAAAAAAAGTAAAGAAAATAAAACAAGCTGAAAAAAATAAAACAATCTTTATGTTGCCCAGATAGTGACAGTAAACACACTTGGACTGAGGGTTTGAGAGGACAGGGATTAGTCTCTGTGTTAAAAAGTAAATTCACTCAAGGAATGTTGTAACTTTTTCATGTCAGATATGTGACATTTGGATGGACTCAGGATGTGGACATGTAAGAGCAGCAAACCTATCAGTACCAGTAGGTTTTCCATGAGCACTTGGTGTCTGGAGGGAGGGCTGATACTCAACACATAGACATCAAATGCCCAGTGCTGGCCCTGCATCAAAATAAACTATACCCTTGGAGCTAATGCCAAATGCCTCCTCCTCCCCCATAACTCATCCTCTACACCAGTCATTTGCCCTTCTCAGAGTTACAGGAATGAACCAAGGGTGCTTGCCACCTTACGTTTTAATACCATGTCCTTTACTTGGAAAATCATTTGGAAAGAATCACTGGAAAGAATGGCTGCCATCAAGAAATAACAAATATAGATTACCCCTTCCCATTCCCCTTCCCATTTCCCAACACCCAGCACTCCTCCAAAAGTCATGCCCTAATTCAATTTGTGCAAGACACCCTCTAGTATATCATCTGCCATCAGTAAGTCCCTTGTCCTCCTGTCTGTCACCCACTGCTCCTCTCTGCCACTCCCTTTCTACATCTCTCTCCCCCTTTCTGCCTACCTTGCTCTCCTCTCTGCCCCTTTCTTTCCTCTCTGTCCTCTCTTAATGAGCCTCAATCTCAGAATTTATTCTACCTACATGTATCAAGGCTTAGCCTCATTCCTTTGGTTTAAACCAATTACCATAGTTGGGGGATATTACACCCCACGTTGGGATCTGTTACCAGAAGAAAGAGTAATCAATTAAAATAACATACTTGAAAAAAATATTCAAATTATTTAACATTTGAATTAAATTTTAAGGCTTCTCTGTACAGCACAAGCTCCATAAGGAGTCTATTTACCCATATTTATGTCTTGTATAAAACTCAAAAGTGTTCATAAGTCTATATGAACTATAAGGCCTATGAGCCCGATATGTGTTCTATTTTGTTCATTCTTCTATGACAGCACCCACTACAATGTATGGCAGGTGATAAGTACTTAGGAAATATCAGAATGAACAGATCTTTTCTTAAGACAACTTGAAAATTTTTCTTCTTTAATTATGTTTCAAAATGTAACAATAAAATTAATGTTTAAAAATCAGACTTCTCTTTTTTATTTTAAAGAGAATAAAACAAAAGAGGACAGAATTAAGCATATCAGAACAGAACAATGCAAGCAACACAGCACTTCACAACAAGGCAATTGGATATCAACTGTAGCTACCATAATATCTTTCTTTGAAATAGTTGAGCATAGCTTCACATACAATAATATCAAACATAACAAAATAGAATAAAAGCATTCAAGAGAATGAAATTATTGCAAGGCATTCTGAACCAAATAACAGAAAATGAACAGTGGCTACTATCTCATTTTCCATAAAAAATTTGTTTATATTATTACACATATTAAAACCCAGTAAGACACAACATGACAGAACCAATAGTAATAGAAGAACAAAAGCATGTTAGGACTTCAAAACAAGATGATTTTAAATCAGCAATGGCTGCCATAATGTCTTGTTTTCTTCAAAGTAGCTGTTCATACCATCACACATAATAAGATCAAACAAAACAGAATAAAACCATTCCAACTAATGAATGAAACCATTATAAAACTTCAAAGCAATATAATGGGGAACCATGACTACCATAGAATCTTATGTACTTTTACCATTTCTTAAACTAAGGAAACTATACAGTATTTATACATCTGAGTTTGATTTATTTCGCTTCTGAGTATGGCCTCAAGTTGCATCCATTTATTTACAAATATCTCAATGTGATCATTCTTTATAGCTGAGTAGTACTCCATTGTATAACAGTACCACAATTTTTTTATCCATTCCTCAGTTGATGGGCACTTAGGTTGTTTCCAAGATGTGGCTATTACAAATTGTACCGCTATAAACATAGATACACATATATCACTGTGGTATGATGTTTTTAGTTCTTCTGGGAATATGCCTAAGGGTGGAATAGCTGGGTCAAATGGGAATTCCAATCCAAGCTTTTTGAGGAATCTCCAGACTGACCTCCACAGTGGTTGCACCAGTCTACACTCTCACCAACAGTGCAGAAGAGTTCCTTTTCCCCCACAGCCTCTCCAGCATTTGTTGTTGGTAGATTTCTTGATCCTAGCCATTCTTCCTAGAATGAGATGGAATCTCAGTGTGGTTTTAATTAGCATTTCTCTAATGACCAATGATGATGAACATTTTTTCATGTATTTATTTGCCATTCACATTTCTTCATCTGAGAACTGTATGTTCATCTTGTATGCCTAGTTTTGGATTGGGTCTTTGAATTTTGGGGGTCTGATTTTTTTTAATTCTTTATAAGTTTTAGACAGAAGTCCTTTGTGTGAGGAAGAGTTCACTAAGATTTTTTCCCAGTTTGTGGATTTTCTTATCACTATGCTGGATATTTGTTTCTACATGCAGAAATCTTTAATAAGATGTGATCCCAGTTATTGATTCTGAGAAGTATTTCCCGTGCAGTTTGGTTCTTGTTCATGAATTCTCTACCTACCCCTATGTCTTCAAGATTTTTACCTACTTTGTCTTCCAACAGATTTAGTGTTTTTAGATCTTTGATCCATTTAGATTTTAGTTTAGTACATGGTGACAGGCATGGGCCTAGTTTTAGTTTTTGGCACATGAATAGCCAGTTTTTCCAGCACCATTTATTAAAGAGACTATCATTCTTCCAGATAACATGTTTGGCCCCTTTATCAAAGATAAGGTGGTTGAGTGTGTTTGTAGTTGTGGTTGTATATTCTAGTCTATTCCATTGATCTTCAGGTCTGTTTTTATTCCAGTACCATGTTGATTTTATTACAGTAGCTTTGTAGTATAACTTCAAGTCAGGGATTGTGATGCCTCCTGCCTTGGCTTAGAATTGCCTTTGCTATTCTAGGCCTCTTCTGGTTACAGATGAATTTTAGGAGTGATTTCTCTAGATCTATGAGGTATGTTAGTGGTATTTTCATTGGGATTGCATTGAATCTGTATAACAATTTTGGGAGAATGGCCATTTTCACAATATTTATTCTTCCTATCCATGAACAAGGGTTCTTTCCATTTTCTGAGGTCCTCTTTGATTTCTTTTTTTAAGAGTATTATAATTTTCCCTGTATAGCTCTTTTACTTATTTTGTGAGATTAATTCCTAAGTGTTTCATTTTTTTGGATGCTAGTGTGAAGAGTATGGCTTCTGTTATTTCTCTCTGAGTGATTTTTTTGTTAGTGTATAGGAATGCTATTGATTTTTGAGTATTGACTTTGTATCTGGCTACACTACTGAACTTGTTTATTACCTCTAGTAGTCTTTCAATGGAGTTTTGGGGGTCTTCTATGTAGAGTATCATGTCATCTGCAAATAATAATAGTTTAACTTCCTCTTTTCCTATTTTTACTCCTTTGATTTCTCTCTCTTGTCTAATTGCTCTAGCTAGTATTTCCAGTACTATGTTGAATAGGGGTGGTGATAAGGGACATCCTTGACTTGTGCCTGATTTCTTAGGTAAAGATTTTCAGTTTTTGGCCATTAATATGATGCTGGCTATTGGTTTGTCATAGATGATCTTTATCATATTGAGGTAGAGACTATGTATTCCAATTCTCTGTAAGGTTCTTATTATGAATTGGTGTTGGATCTTATCAAAAGCTTTTTCTGCATCTATAGAAATGATCATGTGATTCTTACTTTTGACTTTTTTGATATGGTGGATTACATTTATTGATTTACATATGTTGAACCATCCCTGCATACCTGGGATGAATCCCATTTGGTCATGGTGTATAACTTTCTTGATGATTTGCTGAAGTCTGTTTGCCAATATTTTATTGAGAAATTTTTGCATCTATATTCATTATGGAAACTGGCCTATAGTTCCCTGTTTTAGTTGGGTCTTTCTCAGGTTTTGGTACTAGAGTAATATTTGCTTCCAGGAATGACTGAGGCAGAATTGCTTCCCTTTGAATTTCATTGAACAGTTTGAGAGTGTCAGTATTAAGTCTTCTTTGTATTTCTTGTAGAATTCCACAGTGAATCCATCTGGGCCTGGGCTCTTCTTTGTTGGTAAGGACTTAATTACATTTTCAATTTCATTAATAGAATTTGGGTTATTCAGCCATTTTACATGATCCAGCTTTGTTGGTTCCTACGTTTCTAGGAATCTGTCCATTTCTTCTGTGTTATCAAACTTATGAGAGTAGAGGTTTTCGAAATAGGTGTTGATGTTCTTCTGTATTTCAGCAGTCAGTAGTGATTTTACCTTTTTCATTCTGTATTGCATGAATTTGAGTCTTTCCTTTTTTTAATTAGGTTGGCTAGGGGCTTTTCAATTTTATTTATTCTTTCAAAGAACCAACTCTTTGATTCATTGATTCTTTGTATTGTTTTCTTAGCCTCTATTGCATTAATTTCTGCTCTGATTCTTATCATTTTCTCCCTTCTTTTGGATTTGGGCTGGGCTTGCTCTTCTTTTTCTAGGTGTTTGAGATGTAGTGTCAGGTTGTTTATCTCTGGTCTGTTTTCCTAATGTGGGAACTTAGTGTAATAAATTTTCCTCTGAGGACCACTTTCATTGCATCCCACTGATTCTGGTAAGTTGTATTTGTATTTTTATTTGCTTGTAGGTACTATTTAATTTCTTCTTTAATTTCCTCTGTGACCCTCTGATTGCTCAAGTGTATTATTCAATTTCCATGTGTTGTGGGGGTTTTGCAGTTTCTTTTATCATTAATTTCTAGTTTCATGGTACTATGATCCAATAACACACATTGGATAATTTTAACTATTTTGCATTTACTTAAATATGTTCTGTGGGTTAGTATATGGTCTATTTTAGAGAATGTCCTATGTACTGCTGAGAAGAATATATATTCTGATGTTGTTGGGTGGAACACCCTGTGTACATCTCTCAAGTCCATTTTTTTGCAGGTGTGATACAGTTCTGATATTTCTTTGCTGATTTTCTGTCTAGCTGATCTGTCTCTTTGTGTCAATGGCATGTTAAGGTCTCCTGTTATAATTGTGTTATTGCCTATTTGATTTTTCACTTTAATACTCTGAATTTGTGCATATATATTTAAGATTGTTATCTTTTCCTCTCGAAGTTTTCCCTTAACTAGTATGTAGTGCCCTTCTTTATCTTTTTGGACCATTCATGGTTTGAAGTTCACATTGTTTGCAAACAGAATAGCTACCCCTGCTTTTTGGGGGGTTCCTGTTGCATGAAGTATTGTTTTCCATCCTTGGATTTTCAGTCTATGAATTTCCTTTTGGGTTATATGGGTTTCTTGTAGACAGCATATGACTGGATGTTGTTTCTTGATCCATTCTGCCAGTCTGTTTCTTTTAATTGGTGAATTGAGGCCATTTACATTAATGGTTATAACTGTTATGTATTGTTTTATTGTTGACATATTATCTTTCTGCAATTGTATTTTTACCTTTCCATTCTGTTTAGTTGTCTGTTTTGCTTAATGGTTTTTTTACTATGTGTATCTAGAATGTCTTTCAGTATTTTTTACAGGGTTGGTTTGCTGATCATGAAATTCTTCAGCTCTTCTTTGTCATAGAAGTATCTTATTTCTCCATCCATTTTGAAGTACTGTTTTTTAAATTAGTTTTATTTAAAAAGAGGGTAATAAAAGCAAAACAGAAAAAAGGGTAGAAACAATACAGAATTTCAAAAAAATTAACAGTAAGAAATCACTAGTTGATACATTACATATTGTCTTCTTGGATATAGTTGTTCAAGTTACAAAATTAAATCATACAAAGTGGACATTCACACAGTGAGGCTGCAAACAGTTCTGTTCACTGATTCAACAAAAACTTAGCAACATGGTTATCAATCCTACACACTTAAATTTACATGTAGTTATATTCTTTAGAGCACCTGCTTTTCCTCCTTTTGCTTTTTAAGTCCATTATCTGTATCATGTTTCAGCTTGCTCAGTACCTTACTGATCTGTTTTGTTATTGCTATTTACTTTTCAAATTTTTTTTCTTTTTTATTATTATTTTTATTTTATTATTTTATTTTATTTTGAAGGTAGTAAAATAGAACAAGACAGGACAAAGCCAGTTGAGGCAGTGCAGTGAAATTGGTACAGAACCTCACAGTAGGTTACCAGGATAACAGCAATAAGTACAATAGTATATCTGGTTTTCTTCACAATAGTTGTTCCTTCAATCAGGTAGAGCAATATCGAAGGAAATAGTGAAATTATAAAAACAGACTATTCACTAGAGCAATACCATTGATCAGAATAGAGCAAAACAGAGATAAAAATATTTGCCTTCAAAGAGATGGCAGAAGAAAATCCCCCTTATTTGCTATATTGCATATAGTCAAACTCGCAAGAGATGCTAAAATCTCTGGCTCTCACTTGCTAGCAGGGGGAGGAAGATGAGATGGATGTTTGATTGTTAGCCTGCACAGTGGTAGGCTCACAGCCACCCACCAGAGCAGTGAGTTGGTTGCATGTTTTCCCAGCACCCCAAGTTCCAGCATGGCAAGGATCTCAGGAAACACTGGTATGGTTCTTGGCCTGGCATGGCTGCTGCTTGGGAGGCCACAGCCACTTACAAGAGTGGTGTGCTGGCTTCTGCCTGTTTTCCCAGTGCCCCAAGTTCCAATATGGTGCAGGTACATAAGTCTGGTTGAAAGTCATTTTCCTTTAGGATCTGAAACACTTCACTCCATGCACTTCTTGACTTCATTGTTTGTGTTGAGAAGTCTGCTGTGATTCTGATAGGTTTTTTTTGTAGGTGATCTGTCTTTTCTCTCTAACAGCTTTTAATATTCTGTTCTTATGTTGGATTTCTGGGATGTTGATTATTATATGTCTGGTTATAGTTTTATTTTGGTTAGGACTATTTGGAGTTCTATATGCTTCACTAATCTGTATGTCAGTTGCCATTTTCATGTTTGGGAACTTTTCAGCTATTACTTCTGTAAATAGCCTCTTGATATCATTTGTGTTGTCCCCTTCTTTTTCATTTATCCCTATTAATCTTATGTTGTTTTTCTTTGTATCATCTTGCAACTGTTGTATTGTTATTTTCTGATTCCTTGTTATTTTTAGAAGTTCTTTCCTTTCCTATTCACTAGCTGCAATCTTATCTTCGAGGTCTGAGATTCAATCTTCACTTTCATTGAGGCAGTTTTGGCAACTTTCAATAGAATTTTTGATTTCCTGTATATCTCTTTGAATCTGCTTCAAGTATTTTGTTTGTTTCTTATACTGTTCGTTCAGGGATTCTGTCTGTTTGCTTTGTTCCTCTAATTTTTTAGCTGTGTCTTCTTTAGATGCATTCACTATTTCTTTCACTACTTTTATCATTTCTTCTTTTACCTGGGAGATTATTTCTGATTTGAGTTCCCTCATAGCTTCCTGTACTTGCTTCTTTATCTCAGTTGATATCATTTCAGGTATTTCAGGTGTATGACTAGTATTTTCTTTTATGTATGTGGCTCCCAGGCTTTCTTGGGATGGACTGTAGGTTTAAGACTGCATTTTGGTCTTTTGTTTTATCATTTTCCTATATTTCTGTGTTTCAAGTGATGCTCTAAAACTTTCCCTGGGCATGTTGGAAATCACCTCTTGTGCCCTCAGCTCCTCCCAGGACTCAATCAGCCAAACTTTCCCCTGGCCAGCACTGGGAAGCTGGAACTCTCTCAAGGTGTGGGCTTGGCTCCTCTCTCCCTGCAAGCCTAACTCCCCTCTCTTGATGGTGTGGGCCTGGTCCCCTCATGAAACATCTGCAGGCTAGTCCAGTGTCCTAGGGGGCTGGGCAGGCACACAACACCAGGAATAATGTCCCAAATTCTCTCCAGCCAGTGCAGGAAAACTGGAGCTCCCCTAGCAGTACCTGCTGGCCTACCTCCCCTCTCTCAGAGGCAGAGGTGCCAGCCTCTTCCCCTGGTTGAATGAAGGTCGCTGGGCATGGTCCTCTCAAGCCTGAGAAACCTCTGCAGGCTAGCCCAGTGTCCTAGGGGGCTGGGTGGGCACCCAAGCACCAGGAGTGATGTCCCAAACTCTGCCCCGCCAGCACATAGGGAAGCTGGAACTCCCCTAGCAATGCGTGCGGGTCTACCTCCTCTCTCTCCTACTTCTTTTCTTACATACACATTCACATATCTTCACCTCACCCAGGCAAAGGAAACTGAACTAAGTGGTTGGACATTTTTCAGTCAACCACCTCCCAAATAATACTCTCTCTCTCTCTCTCTCTCTCTCTCTCTCTCTCTCTCTCTCTCTCTTTCTCTTTCTCTGTGTGTGTGTATGTGTGTGAGACAAGTGTGTGTGTGTGCATGTGTGTGTGTCCTCTCAGACAGGATCTTGCTATGCAGTCCAAGCAGGCCTTGAAAAAATGGCAATCTTCCTCCTTCAGCCTCTCAAGTGCTGGGGTTACAGGCAGATGATACCACATGAAGTTTCAAATAATACATTTTTGCTATCACCTATAGCAGTAAAGGTGAACTTTTTAGAGCTTTCAATGATAAATGATACAAATGGTATACATGCCATATGTTCACCACCACTGATCTACAGCATATGAAGATAACAGAAGCCTCCTACCATACCTATGGCCTCTTCTGATTCTGTTCTGGGCTAGTTCCATAACAAACTTTAACTGCCTGACCTATGAGCCCCTGAACAAAAGAACCAGCTCTTGATCTTCCCATCAAGGCCAGCCAAACTAAGAATGGATAAAACGAACAAATGAATGAATGAACGAACAAAATCTCCCCTCTGATAATTTTCAAACAGCATGACTGGCCAGGCCCAAGAACAGACTTAAGTCTACAAGGATTGCAGGGAACAAATCTGTACAAATGAGACTGCTTATGATGAATTTAAAAAGTAACACTGTGCCTTTTTTGAGGATATCATGTCATTTCTCACATGGTGCCTTTGGAAAGAGCCTCTAATGAAACAGCAGGTATTAGAAGGACTACATGAAACTGAATAAAACATCAGCATTTGGAAAGCATGGCTGGTCCATCATGAATTTTTTAAACCCTAGTGTGTAGAAAAAGCTTAGATAAGCCAGACACATGCAACCTCTTTCCAGGTGGATGAAACCATATCTCAATTCAGGACTTTCATATTCAAAGACCATGTGAAAATCAAACTAAACCTCTTATGTATGTTCCAACAACAAGTTCTCTTTGATGCACCTGCTAAGCTCTTGCCAGATCTGATCTTAGATGTCTCAAAGTCACTATCGACACTTGCCTCAGTTTCTACATGATACCACAGGGATGATATGCTCATCATAAGTCTCAGGAACAATGAGACAAATCAAAAAGGACAGCTTTATAAAGCACTTGTGGTCAACTGAAATATAAATGGTGAATTTATGGGTTTAGTCGAATCATCAAAGGTTGTTGAGCCTTGCATTTCTTGTCTATGATAAGGTAATAATACTTTCCACTTCTCAAAGTAGCTCTAAGGATTAAATTTTAAAAGAATGTTACCTCACCCAAGGCAGTGTTTAGCCCTTAGTAAGCACTTCAAAAATGTTAGTTCCTCATGCATGGAAATTAAAATAGAGAAACCATAACTTCACAGCAGAAGCTTCATGTCCTGAAGAGCAACATTTTACAAGTTAGAAAGTCAGACTCGTAATACACACTTGTACAAGACATCTCATCTCCTCATACCAGTCAAGCAAATAGTAAAACCAGACCACAGATACTAGGAACCTCATTAGTCAAAAAGAAGCCATGAAGTCATTGATTGGTAAGTTATAGAAAAGACCATAACAATGAAAAAAGACTAATATAGTTAAGAAAAAAATAAAAGCAAGCAAGAAAAAGAAAAAAGAAAAAGGGATCTAGAGAAAATTTTCCATGTGTTAATCCAGATGCTCTGAAAAAATAGACTCCAAAATAGGATTAAATACATAAGGGCTTTATTAGAAGAAGTATGCAAGAAGGGAAAATCAGCAGAGGAGCTGGAGGGGCTCAGGACACGTGTCAGACTAGGCTAGGGCCAGCTGTGTGACAAGTAGGTCTGCTTGGTACATTTTCATTGCCTCCACTCCTATGACTCAACATTTCATACTGTATAGCAGAAAACTAAGCTTCTCACTCCAGTTCGTTTGCACATTAGGCTGGCTTTAGAGCATAGATCAAACTGTAAACAATAAACTACAACACATTCAGACTAGGAAAGCTTGTTAGAATTGGAAACCCCCAGTGCTTTCTCCAAATGGAAAAGTCAGGCAAGGTTGGATATTCAGCAATGTGACAATGATTTGCCCCTTTCTTGATTTAGGTCCTATAAAAGAAGAGCCAAGGCAAGGATTTGGTGCCAGGTAGTATACTTGGAAGGTAAGTCAAAGAAGCAGGAGTAAGGGTATAAGGTTAGGTTGATAAGAAAGAAGAAGCTAATGTAAGAGCACATGGTGGCAATTACTACAGACAATAGAGCTCAGTTTCCTCCATGGCCTGGACAAGTGTTTTCCATTTTTCAGAAATGCCATCTAAAGCACCCAAGTCTCATTTAGTTCATTTTCTATTGGTTGATAACTTTCTCTTGCAGACTTACTCTCCTAAACTTCCAGTCTCCACTGATCTGTGATGGAGAAAGCCCCGGCTAAGAAGCTGCTTATGATGAGATACTCCCAGGAGCAAGTAAGTCTCAGTCTACATAAAACTGCCCAACACAGCTGCAGAAAAAATCAGCAGTGATCCCAGAGCTGAGATGCAGGAGCTGCACATGACACCTTTCACAGCTGCAAAGGAAAATTGTTAGTTAAGTGACTAACTTCAGCATCTTGTTTGCTTCCATAAATACCCCATCAACCCAGTTCTCAGCAGTTCCCCACTGTGTTGCATGTAATGCCTTATGTATGACCTAAACTTCCAAGACATTTTCCCTATAAAGGAGGAATCTTAAATTCAGCACTGAGTCTCATCAGACCAGAACTCACTGCGTGTGTGAAGAGAAGGCTGTGCAAAATCAGACTGTCAAATCTACAAATTTCTCCTTTTATAGTAACTCTACCCAGAGTACACACTCATTTGCCAAAGAAAAGACATACAGACTTTCTGGATTGGATGGGACGTGTGTATAAATCCTAATCCTTGGGTGCTCTCTGCAGTCATACATAAAGCAAATTTCTGCTGTGACTGACAAGCGAAGAGCAAAAGCAAAAAATCTTATATAGTACTTACACACCACTGCGTGCCAACAGCATTACAGAGAGACTGAAGACTGAATATATAAGTCCACTGTCACCTAGTATAAATACCTAATCATTTAAGCCAGTGGCACTCAGACTACAGTGTGTATCAAAACCACCTGAAGAGGTAATGAGCAGACAGGGTCCTCTGCTTGTCAAAAAAAGACTATCATGTCTTTACCAAGTTCACAAGATTTTGACACCCATCAAAGTTTAACGAATAGGAAATTTTTGTCTAATTCTCTGACAGAGGACTAAACTATTAGCTATAGTTTATAAAGAATTCAAAAATATTTTACCCCCTTAAATAAAAGTTGCAATCCAAAAATGGGCAATGAAATGAACAGACAATTTTCAAATAAAGAAATACAAATGGCCAATCATTACATGAAAAAATGTTCAGTTCTTAGAAAACTGCAAAGCCAAACAATACTGAGGTTTCACTTTACTCCAGAAAGAATGGCTATTAGCATAGATTCCAAAAACAACCTATGTTGGTAAAGTTGTAGGGAGGAAAGAACTCTTCTCCACTGATAGGAACATTAAGGAATGCAATAACTACAGAAATCAGTAGGCAATTCCACAAAAAAACTAAAAATACTGTAGATTTCATTTGACCCAGCCATTCCTCTTACCTTTCTAAGAGTTAGAGATATTGTATTATAGTGATACGTGCATACCAATGTTTATAGCAACACAACCCATAATAGCTAGGTCATCAAAGGGACCTATGAGCCCATGTATAGATGAATGGAAAACAAAAATTGGTATGTGTATAGAGTACTACTCAAGCATAAAGAAAGAAAAATTTGAGTCATTTGTAGGAAAACAGATGTACCTCAAGACCATACTAAGTGAAAATCAGACACAAAAAGTTAAACATCACACAGTATTTAAGAAACCCAAATTACACATAATTTAAAGAACAAAGTAAAAGATGATAGGAAACAGGAAAGTAGACTTTGTGGAGATGGTAAGGGAATGTGGGATCAAAGGCAAACAGGAGGGAGGGGAGAGAAAGGAGAAGCAAAAAGGATTAAGATACATATATGTACCAGTTCACTATGATGAACATACTCATTATAGATTATAAATGTGTCCTAAGTTTAAAAAAGTTTTAAAACAAAGTTTAAGAACCATGGAATTATGGTTGGACCAGATTCTCAAGTTTTCCTGTGCAAATGAGCCTCCTGACTGATTCCCCAGGACTCTTGTGGAGCCAGAGTTTGTAGCACTGGAAGCTCCAGATGATTCCAATGGTGCTGAACATATAGTAGGCAAGGCTCACAACACAGGGCTTAGTGACCTCAGATAACCACATGAAGAACATGCAATAGCAGCTTTATATATGTGTCCCTGATTTCTTGCTTCCCTCTAGCGCACAGGTTTACCTTTGCACTTTGTTTTCCTGGGCAGGAGGAGAACCAAAAAATCATGCTAGGCTGGTGCTTTTTTGGGGGGTAAATTCTGTGCCATGTTTCAAGTACCTATTGTATCTGTCTTCATTACTTTTCTCTCATTGCTGAGACAAAATACCTGGCTCCCGAAATTAAAGAAGGAAAGGTTTTTTTAAGCTCACAGTTTGTGGAGGTTTCACTCCATACTCAGCTGCCTTGAAGGCAGGGTGGCATGGAGAGGAGCAAGAGTTCAAGGCAGCAGAAGACAGCAAAAGCAGTAAGAACAAAAGAGAGGAGAACAAGCCTCTTTTCCTGAACTGCAGTGAATGCACACTAACCATCCTTAGTGAGTGTAGCACTCACACCATCTCCATGCTCCCTTCTTGCACAGCCTCAGGATGTTTACAAAGTGAGGAGTCCCCTGCTGAGTCACTTAAACGTCTAAACTTCTCAAGTTGACACAATGAATAACATCCTGAAGCAGTAAGGGCATGTCATCTACAGGCTAGAATGAGTTAGTTAGCTAAGTTTCTAGACTTCTCAAGTTAACACAATGTATCAACCATTACAGTATCCAAGGTATTATTTCAACATGGAAAAGTTTTTTTATGAGAGTTTACTTTGTTTTTGTACGAGGTCTTAGGAACCCAGGGTACACTTTACACTCAGTCACAGATTCAATAGCAATGTATAGTTGGTGTTCACTGCACTGTTGTTATAGTTTATATGCACAAACACTGAGCCAAAATAAACCTTTCCTCATTTAACTTTCAGATGTCAGGTATTGTGTCTTAGTGAAGAGGAAGTAATTAAGAGAGGTGGCTTCTCCACTGTCCTCCACCCAGTTCATAGCACTGATCTGGAAGTTTTGATTCTACCAACTGACGTATTTCTTTTTGAGATTTATGCAATCTTCATTCTTAAGCCAACCGTAACATTAAGAAGCAATAGGTCCATCATCCAAAGAGAGAAAAAGTATCCAAGCACCTCTTATTCCTTATTGTTGTGAGTGAGTATATGTGTATGTGCATCTGTGTGTGTATGTGTGCACACACACACATGATCCTCTAGCCTTTCACTGGCCTACAGAGAAGTCTAATTATCCCAGTTTTCCTGGGATAGTCTCAGTTCTAGCATTGAAAGGTTCATATACCAGGAACTGCCTCAGCTCCAGGTAACCATGGTAGCCACTCTATTTACCTTTCAAAATCTGTCCTTCATACATCACCCCTAAGCTTCACAGGGGCCTTTTACCAAGGATGCAAGAAGGTTCAGCCTGGGGAGGAGAAATCGTTTCAGCAATCTATCAAGAGCTGAACATCTTTATGCAGAATTAATAGCATATTTCAGCTCTGTGTCCCAACAAGCAGTGCACCCTCTTTTGGTTACTTTTCTCTCATTGCTGCAACAAAATACCCAACAACAAATTTAAGAAAGGAAAAGTTTATTTATCTCAGTTTGTGTTATCTCAGTTCCACAATCAGCTGGCTCCAAAGCCTGGAGGCACAGAGACAACCCTTCAAGATGGCAGAAGACAGCAAAGCAGCAGGAACAAAAGTCAGGGGTAGAGCAGGCCTCCTTTCCCGCCTTATACTGTAAGCAGGCTACACCTGTGGGTAGGTGCTGCCTCACACCAACTCCAAGCCTCAGGATGTTTACAAAGTAAGGACCCTGCCCCTGCTGAATCACTTAAACTTCTGACCTTCTCAAGTTGACACAATGGACACCATTCTAGAGAAGCAGGGGCATGTCCTTTACACCCCAGGATAGAGAGCTGCTGAGTTAGTTAAGTTTCTGGGCTTCCCAAGTTGACATAACCCATCAACCATAACACACCCTCTCTCAGTACTCATTTATCTTGGTTCTAATATTGACTCCCAGCCTTGTTTTCCCTCATTGTTTTTATGGGGATGAAAGTATGTAAAAGCACTTTTAAAACTTGAAAACAGTAAATAAACATGTCTCCTGCTAATACTACAGAGCAAATAGTATGTGCTAAGTCACGGCTAAATGTTTCACAGAGATTATTGCATTTAAATCTAACAACATTCCTAGAGCTGAGAACTCTTCTCCATTGTGCAGATGCAGAAACTACAGCTCAGCAAAACAACTTACCTGTGGTAAAAAATTGTATTGAGTCTTAAAAGTGTGACTTAAACCAAAGGCTCTCTCTAAAGCTCACAAGCATGACAGCGAAAGAAAAAGAATGGGAAGAGAAATAAATGCCAAAAATAATCTCCACACTGGAAGAAAACTATTCTAAAAATGAAGACTTTGACCTCAAATAAAGCAAAAAAATTTTCTAAAAGACTTTCAGTCGAGTCTACATTCTTATTTTCAATTTGCCAACATTTTCCATCTGAATTCAATTTGCAAATATACTCCATCTTAATATTATTATTTAATTGATATAATATCACAGTGCCCACACACCATTCAGATTACAGAAAGGGGAAAGAATTACGTTTAAAATCAGGAAGGTGGTGATAAATTGAGATCACCAAAGAAAACTTTTAATAAAACCTAGGGAAAGGGCACCCAAGCCACATGAAAGCTTTCCCTGTGTGAGGAACGTAAAAAAGAAGTTTGAGGTAAATTGTAGGAAGTTCACCTTAGTCTCAAGGCAGGCAACCTAGAAAATGTTTTTTAATAAACTAATAGAATTAAAACATATAAATAATGTCAGTATGCAACAAAAAGATGAGGTGTGTCTTATGCTCAAACCTAAAAAAAAAATTCCTTCATGGTAAATTTTAAAAAGATCTTTAAAGGGAAATTCTAACAAAATACTTCTCTGACCTACATAAAGTTTCTTTAATAAGGTTGAGTCTAAGGCTGAAAATACAAACTCTCTAGATGAGAGGCATGATAGCTGGTTTTAATCAGTGATCATTAATTCCAAACCGATAGGGAGAAAATAGGCTGATGACAGGGAGTGGTAGGGGCTTCAACAAACTGTGGAGTTCTTACTTTTCTGAAGGAAAAGAACTACTAAGCTACCTAATTGTTGTTATAGAGGAAGGTGGACCCTGGGGTACCCCATATTGGACAATTAAAAATCAAAACCTGAATACCTAGAGGCATTTGTCAATGAAGTTTTATATTAAATTTCTTGGTAACTAGCACACACAAATCTTTTAACACTGTAAGATAAAATGAGTTTGAACAAATGCTGCCAAACAGTAACTGTTGGCTACTGAGCATCTATTTAGCAAACTAGGCTTCAACGTGATAATGTGTGGCCATTTCCTGAGATGTGAAAGAAAGTTAATTTTTAAAATTTGGAGTTGCTTCTGGCAGCAAATGAGTACAGAAGGGGGCTATGGTCAGATAAAGACACTTCATTCACGTTACTATTTTCTCTTCTGATATTTTAGAGGACAAGATGGCTCTGAAAAGAAAGGATTAGCCAGAACCTTTACAAGTGTCCTTACAGAGTTCTAGCTTTTAGCAAAAGTGCAGTGTGTGGGCCTATATGTACATGCATTAAGAGACACCAATTTTATTTTTAAAAGGTAAACAAAGATCTGTGTTAAAGTCTGATAACTATAAGGCACATGACCTCAGGTCCCTTTACTGTGCACAGAGGTAAAATGAATTTCGGATAACTTGTTCATGATGACTATTCTCTGGGGGAGCTTTTAGTAGCTCTCATCCCTCTTAGGCAGAAAGAACCAGCTGGACTTGATTTTTAAAATTCTGGTTTATCCTCTTATGATCACCGATGCCTCCAAGCACTCACCGTCTTAGAAACTCACAAATGACCCTCTTCACCAGCTGCAGCTGGTATTTTGAAAACAAGATGCCACTTCACTGGGCCAGTGCCCTCCAGGCTACTTGCAGGTATTCTCTTTTCACAAGGAGGCAAGAGAATTAAGACTCTTTGTATAAATGTTTCCATGAAACAACTTGCTTATCGCCACACGTGATTAATGAATGTTTATCGCTTGCGCATGGTTTCAGGGGCTGCCAAAGTCTCGCTAAGGCCAGCGCAGTGTACACAGGGCCAAGAGAGGGTGCCAGAAATGTATAAACGTTCAGGGTGCTGGATTCTAGGAGAAACTTCAACAAGAATTACAAGGAAGAGCATTTAGCTGATAGAAAAAGTGGAGTCATGACAGATGAAGAATACTATAAAGAGCAAAGGTCATGGGAAATTCGAGCACTGCATTTAAGACATAGATCCGTCATGAGAGACCAGCAAGCATAATTAAAACCACTGGGTAAAAGTTAATTTATCCTCCAAGCATTTACTTCATATCTGTGATATATTAAGGACTGTGCTAGAGGCAATAAACCCGACGATGAGCTTTGCCACAGTAAAGCTTAAATCAAGCCCTATGATGAGCATAAAGAAGCAGGAGATGCAGATATTTTGAGAAGAAACTGGAAGATATTTGGGGCTTCTAAACGGGTGACCTGAGAAAGTTGTCAGTATAAGCATGACAGGTGTTTAGATGTTCAAATGACTAGTCATCCTGCCCTCAGAATTCCTCTGTGAATACTTTTAAATTAATATTTTATCAGTTCAATTTTATTTTATAGGTAACTTTTGACTAGATTGAGAATATTATTTCCACCCCTTTCTTATAGGCAAGAAAACTAAGTTCAGGTGTGAGAATTGCCAGGGTTACATGCTTCAGTAAACCATCTGAAAACTACTGTCATCAAAGAGAGGGGTGATTTCAGGTATCATCGCTTCACCAGAGGATTCCTTTCCACAGTATCCATGAAGGGGTGAGGGTCACAGAGGGACTTTCAAAAAGGAAATGCCACCAGCAGTCAAGGGAGATCCCTTCTGGAACTCTGGAAATTCACTCTTGTCTTTACCTACCTCTACATCATATTTCTTTTCTCCTCAAGACAGTCCTTTTAGCCCTTTTTCCTCCTCTTGAAAAACCTAGCTCTTTCCTACCTCAGGACCTTTGAACTTCCTTCTATCTGAAACACTCTTGCAATTAATCTTTGGGTGGATGGAACTCCCTAGTTATTCACTCCATACCCTTATCTTGCTTTAATATACACCCTGATTGTAATATTCATTAAAGTTGCCCTCTTATGTGTATCAGTTGTGGGTGTTAACTCCTCTCAAACACATCTAAGGTCCCAGACATCTTAGAGACTTGTCAACCTTATTTACCACATCATGAGTATCCAGCACATGGCAGGAACTTGAACTTCTCTTGATTATTGATCAAAATCAATATCCAGCTGGCACAAAGAAAAATTGTGGCATATGTTTTCAATATGGAGAACAGAAACTTCACAATTTTTGTGTGTGTGTATGTAACCAACACACAAAATCAGACTTGGTAAAAGACAGTCAATTTTCTTAGGATTGATGCATCTCTCCCCTTACAAGAGGGCCAAACTAAAAAGTTAAATTGAAATCTCCCCTTGCTGGGATGAGTTTCACTCTCTGCTTACTGACTGCAGCCTCTAGATTTCAATTACCACAAGTGACAGCACCAATAACAGTCACTCACATGCCTTGGCTCTGCAGAAATTGAAACAAGTCCACCGAGCTAGAAACACCTCCATGGATCTGGTTGTGTTTTGAAGCATTTCCATAGATACTGGAAGAATGCCCAGCAGAGGCTTCCTCACTTCTAGCAATTATCTTAAGGTCTGATTAGCATTTTAAATGTCACCTGTATAAATTAAAATTGTTTACAGCTCCCAATGTCATTATTTGTTATTCATGATTTTACCACAGCTAGCCAGAACTCACTTCCTGGAAAATTTCATTCTAAGTGTTCCCTGCTGGATTAGGCTTGTCATAGTCCCTCTCCTGGTTCAAATATCTAACTTCCCTTTTATTCTACACTTTGGTACTCTCAGCTCCTATCTCTGGAACATTTTGTGAATGTGAGGTGTCAAACTTGGCAGGGAGAGTATTTGAAAACAGTTCTTTTGGTTATTTAAGCTATTTAATCTCCAGCTGGCTGAAAGAAAACAAAGATCTCTGAGTATAGTTTTATATCAATCAAGCATCATCTGTCTTGTTGATGTGCACACTACTTTCCTAGAGATTAGAGAATGGGATGGTGATTTTTGAAAGTTGGCTATACTTCTGTTCATTTTTTACTAAAAACAATATTTTAAAACTCTCCTTTTATGTATACACTCTTTATGCAAATAATATTTCACTAATTTACTTTGTTTGGCTCTAGGATTACAGAGTCCAAAGGCATTTCATGTTTTTCTAGTCAAAGGCAGCAGGATATCAGAGAAAAGGCCTGGGATATGAAATCACTTGGATGGATATTCCTTCCTTTGTCCTACCACCTACAGATCTCAGACTTGAAACAAGTCCCTTCACCTCTCTGCCTCAGCTTTCTGACAGTCAATCTTTTACAAGAAATAATCATAAGGGACAAACAGAGACCCTTCCCTCTGTCTAGCTGGAACTCAGACCAACACACAGGACACGGTTCAAGGGGCAGCCTTAGAGATCTTTCTCAAATTGCCTTTAGACTGTGCCACTTCTCTGCTTATGAACCTTAAAATTAAGAGATTGGCAAATCTTTTTCTGTAAAATATCTAAAATATATTCTGGTTTCTGTGAATCATAATCAGTCACTGCTCAGTTCTGCACTTGTAGCATCAAAGCAGCCACAGACAATGTGAAAACAATGGGCATGCCTCTGTTCCGGGAAGCGGTGCCCTTCCCAGCCTCATCTCCTGCCCGTCTAACCCCACATGTGTTCAGCCACACAGGGTTCATGTGCCAAACTTGCTGTCTCTTCCTTTGGGGACTGCACTAGCTATTTCCTTTGTGGTGTGAGTGCTGCTTCCAGATCAGCACAGGCTTGCTTCCTTCCTCACATCAAGCTTTAGTTAACACCATCAGCCCAGAGACCTCTGCATGACCTCTAACCCACAGCCACCATTTAACTGACCCCCTGCTTTGTTCTCAACTAATAGTGGTACTAAGGGCTCTGTTCTACAATAATAGTTTTGGATACAGATTACTGACATTTTCTCTATCTTATGTGGCAAATGTTTTATCAGTTTGGGTTAAGTGTGATATAATTTACACAACATGAAATTTACCACTTTAGCCATTTTAACTGTATAGCTCAGAGGCAGTTACATACACTCAAATTGTGCAAACATCATTACTACCCATGTCCAGAACTCTTAATCCTACAAAACAGAAGCTCTGTACACATAAAACAATAACTCCTTCTTTCTTCTCCTCCTTCTTTCTCTCTAGCCAGGCTCTGGCATCTTAGCAATTTTTAACATTAACTCTTACCATATAGAATCAGATGAATGAAACATCAACTTCTTCCATCAAATTTTCACACCAAACTTCCATCTCTGAGCCACTTCAATGTAGAAATGCAAGAACCATTATTGTTATCTGATGTACTTTATATTTTTTCTGTTCTCTCTTCTGCATTGCATTAGCTTTAAGCTCCATGACAACAGGGCCTGTCTTTTTTTCTCACCAGATGGCAAACATCTGGCATGAGCAACCCAGTGTGGATGCAATTCATTTTGATGCTTAATTAAAAGATTGGACAAAGAAGTTCCAACTGCCACTGTGTTTGGGTAGACTTAAAGTACATGACAACAACTGCTTAAGAAAAAAAGAGTGAATTTTAGTGAGAATTAACAGCAAAAAACACAAGCACCCGGGCCAAGTGCTGTCTAATTACATCAGCTGGGCCAGGTACCACTGGGTAAAAGAGGAAAAAAACAAGGTAGGTAGGTAGGTAGAAATGCAGGTAGAAAATACAATGTAATTTCTGCAGAGAATATGCACTTGAGATTACTAGAAAGATATGGCTGAGGAAGTTGGGACTTAGTTTGCTAAAGATGCTGAAAGTCTAGGCTTATTATTATTATAGGTCATGTGAGCCTCCTGGTTCTTGAACCAGGGAATGTCATGATGCCAGGTGATACATAAAGAATATGTTCATTGCATTTCACATAAAATCTTTGTTTTCAAAACTTCAGCCACAACTGGAGGCAAATGTTAACATTTTCATAAAAAATAAATCTTTTCATAAAGGGGGACAGAAGGTACTGAGTATCTTTAGAAAAATATATATATCTGTCTTTCCCATTGGATCAGTCTTACTCATTTTCCTTCTGATCTCTACTCTCACTCCAGTCACATGTTCCCATGACCCTTAATGCAACCAGATAGAGGATGTGCTGACTCAGTGTGGAACTTGGGGGTGCTGTATATTTTCCTGTCCAGGAGCAATCATTCACAAAGGCTGTGACTCACCAACCAACTCTGATTGTGGCTTCATGTAACAGACCTCTGAGAATCCTGACTCATCCACAGAGCCATAAATAGATTGTTTTAAAGTGATTGAAATCAAACAGCAACTTTATACAAACAGAGCCAGGGATTGGATTTACTCATTGATTCAGAAAGCATCCTGCTAGGATAGATCCTATGTATAATATCGACCTGAAAGTATTGCTCCTGTCAAGGTTAAGCTATGTTGGAAACTTACTGTGCATAGCTGATCTTATCAGGCAGTTGAGTTCTATAACTATATATCTATGTCTCAGGTTCTTAAGGAATTTGCTGTTCAGAAGGGGAAGTAATCTCAGCTCAGTAAGGGTTTATTAGAAGGAAGATAGTGGAAGAGAGTTCAGAAACCTATTGATATGATACCCCCTACTCATTTTGCAAGTTTGGAAACTGAATGGCTGAGGTCAAGATAAAAGAAAAAAAAGTACAACTAACATAATGGAGAAGGAAGGGTGAAATAACACAAATGCTGCTGCCTTAATGGAGCCTTTACTTTTTCTCATTGATTTTAAAGTGAGAGCACTATATGCTTTTATCACATACAACACAATATATATATATATATTACAGCATCTGCCAAAAACTGTATACATAGTTACATAGTTCAGGAAAACAAAATCTTGAACAAATATTTTAATACTAAATTTACCAAGCCATCGTGAGATCAATATAAATTACCTTTGGCCTCTGCAATTATAAGCGATGCTTAAAGTGGTGGCCATTAGCTTCCAGGCATTTATTTGTACGGTAAAATGCTGCTTGGGTACCCTCAGTCACTGAGATTGCTTCATATGCATTTTCAGTTTGTTCTCTGAGGCCAGCAGTGCAGTGGGTTTTCTGTGATATACAACATCCTCTAGGGTCCCCCATAACACCACACTATTTTTTTCCTGAAGTATGTATACATTTTTTGCTGACTCTGTGTGTTACAGTGATTAAATCTAGCTAATTAATAACTGCATTACTTTACATAGTCGCCATTTTTGTAGTAATAGCACATAGCATCCATTTTGCTTTATACTTGCAAAAAAAAAATACAATACAGTATAATTGATTATCTTTACCCTGCTGTATAGCAGATCTCATGAGATCTGTTCCCACTACCTTAATTATATATACTTTGACCAACCAACATCTTGTCATCCCCTACTTTCCTGTAACCACCCAGACTCTGGTACATACCATTCTTCTATGACATCATCGTGTATAAATAGCTTAAATGTCAATAAAAGTTTAGGGAAGGAAATATATGTTTTTATAGTGAAAAGACTAATGTGATAAAATGTAATGAAAAGGAAATTTTTAACTGTCTTATATTTTAAATCTCACAAAGCTTTGAAGCAGAAGTTAATAGACATGCCTAACTATTGAATTAATTTCCTCTGCACTCTCCAAGTATTCTAAGACAATATCTTGGGTCAGGTTCGCTAGACCAGATCCTGAGATAATACTTACGTAAAAGTAGTTTTTTGAGACAGCTGCATGAGTCTGCTAGTGCTACCATTTTAAAACGCTATAGATGGGTAGCTTAAACAATAGAAAGTTTCATTTTCTCACAGTTGTTTAGGCTGGACATCCAATAGCAAAGTGTCAACAATTTTGCTTTATTTTAAAGCCTCTCTCCCTACCTTAGAGATGGCCACCTTCTTTCTGTGTTTTCATATGATCTTTTCTCAGTGTACGTGAATTCCTGGGTTCTCTTCTTATCTAGATAGTCTCTTGTTAAAATGACACCCAAAAACTTGGATTAGGATCTACCTTACCAGCCTTATTTTTAACTTCATCCTCCCCCTTAGAGGCCCTATGTCCAAATATGATCACATTCTGAGGTACTAGGTGTTACAGCTTCCATGTGTATATTTAAGGACACACAATTAGACTACAAGAGGAGAACTCTCTGGAGAGACATGTAGAAAAGTGAGGAAAACAAGAAGTGGAGAAAAGATCCCTGATTCCACAAAATGTTCTGGAATGTGAACAACATCAGTGTTCATGTAAGAAGATGGAATTTTTCCTCCTTAGCTGTAGACCCATAATCTCCCAGGTGTTTCTTACTGAAGTTCTTCCTGTGGACCAATGGAAGTTCCTTAGAGAAGGATACAGCTCTGAGCCTCATTATGGTTTGTACTATACTGAATGCCCCCAAAAGGCTTTTGTGTTGAAGGTTTGCTTCCAACCTCATGGTGCTATTAGGAGGTAGGGGAACCATTCAAGAGGCTATTCTGGGAGGTTATAAAGACATACCCTTTAACAGGACCCTAAACCATTCTTGTCTCTGCATCCTGGCCACTATGAGAAGAATGAACCCTACCTATGCTCCTGCTAAAATTTATTGTATCATCACAAGGTCAAAGCAACAGGGCCAAGCACCAATGCACTGAAACATATGAAACTATGAGCCAAAATATACTTCAGGCGCTTTTGTCACAGTAACAGAGGGCTTACTAACACAAACTGCTGGCAGCCAGTACTACCAACTGCCAGAGAACAATGTACCAGCTGGATGAGAGGGATCTGGGAAGGGAACCAAACAATATCTATTTCAGACAGGTAACCAATGTAAACTAAAGAAAAGAACTTCACATCTGCCTAATCACACACGGTAATTTGTCAGCATATTTAGATGTATGTGAAACCTTACAACACAACTTCATGGGTTACGATTTTCCATTGTAAAAATTGTCAGAATCAAGATGCAGTAATTTGTGTCAACTCTAACAAAAATAAATAAGACCAAGATGCTATGAAGGAAGTGTTCTTGTATTTCATACATACTTGAGCATAATTGTCTTAAAAGACTACCACAACCACAAGCCTGTACAGAGACCATCATAAATTTACACAAAAGGAACTTCTACAAGGGTACCTTGCAAGCAACTTTCTATTCTACCCAACATTGAATTTATCCATTGTTATTAATCACTGTGAACAGAGAGTGCTATTTCAAAATACTGTATCTGTAAAACTCCTCCTGATTTTTTGCTTTTAAAAACTTGTCCTGCCACAAAAAAATGGAAGGGGAGAAATAGGGAAGAGGGGGAGAGAATGTAAAAAGAATTAAGATGAGTCATGCACATATGCCAACTCCTCATGATAAACATAATCATTATGTACATAATCATTTTTGTACTAATAAAAATGCAAAAATTTTGAAAAGCTTAGTGCTATATGATGAGAGAACTGAGAGATTTATTAAATTTCAAAAAAAAATCTTCTCTTTCTTCAGCTTCTAAATAGGCCAATAGTTTACAGTAGAATGTGTATTCCCATCACAATGCCCTGCTACACTTTTTAAAAAATTTATTCAATTTTTAATTTTATTTTAAAGAGCGTAAAACTAAACATAACAAAACAGAACAAAGCAGATCAGAAGAAAACAATGTAAGTAACACAGATTTCAAAGCAAGACAACAGGAGATCATCACTGGCTATCATATTGTCTCTTGTTTTCTTCTAAAAAGTTGTCCATATATTCACACACAATGAATTCATACAAAAAAATAGTATTAAACTGACTAGAACAGGATGATAAAAGCATTATAGGCCTTCAAAACCAGATAAGAGGGAAATCAACAATGGCTGCCATAGTATCTCTCATTCTCTTCAAAATAGCTGCCCATACCTTCATGTATGTTTAAATTAAACAATACAAAATGGACCAAAATCACTATGAACAAAGAATAATAGTATTTCTGGATTTCACAGCATGATGCTATGGAATCAGCGCTGGATACCACAGTGTCTCTTTTTTTTTTTCAAAGTAGGTATTCATTACATCATGCAATATATAACTGATTCTTATAAACTGTTATACGCATGTATGAGTCTCTACACGTATGCCTATCCTTTCTGGAATAGAGGAAAAAACAAAACAAAGCAAATTCCTAGAAAAGCATGAAACAAAAAAGACAAATAAATAATAGCAAAGAGCCCAAAACACTGACAATATAGGCCTTCCAAACAAGGTGGTATGAGCATAACTAGTATTGTTATTTTACATAATGATCTTAAAGAGTTCCTCAGATCACCATACAATAATATGCACAGTTCTTCCAGTCCTATGAATGTTAAATTTTTGTTCCAAGAACTTATAGAATTTGTAGCACAATCATCTTAACTGTCCTAAGTATGTTTATATAATTTTAGATAAATTTTATTTTTCCTTCCTTTTTCTTTTTCCTCATTTCCCTGAGAGATTATTTTTTCCTTTCAAGCAGATTCTTATCCTTTCACTGTATTTATTATTTTGTATCTAATGTACTCTTATGATTTCTTACACTAGGCAGACTATACAGTATTTACACATGTGAGTTTGATCTATTTCACTTGTGAGTATGGTCTCAAGTTGCATCCATTTACTTACAAATATCTCAATATGATCATTCTTTATAGCTAAGTAGTACTCCACCCTATAAAAATACATCTTTTTTTATTCATTCCTCAGTTGATGGGAATTTAGGTTGTTTCCAAGATCTAGCTATTATAAATTATGCTGCTATAAACATGGGTGCACATATATCACTGTGGTAAGATGTTGTCAGTTTTTCTGGCAATATGCCTAGGAGTGGAATAGCTGGGTCAAATGGGACTGCCAATCCCAGCTTTTTGAGGAACATCCAGACTGACCGCCACAGTGGTTTCACCAGTCTACACTCTCACCAACAGTGCAGAAGAGTTCCTTTTTCCCCACAGCCTCTCCAGCATATGTTGTTGATAGTTTTCTTGGTCCTGGCCATTCTTTCTGGAGTGAGATGGAATCTCAGTGTGGTTTTAATTTGCATTTCTCTAATGAGGAATGATGGGGAACATTTTTTCATGTATTTATTTGTCATTTGTATTTCTTCATCTGAGAACTGAGTATTCATCTCAGATGTACATTTTTGGATTGGGTCTTTGAATTTTGGGGATCTGATTTTTTTAATTCTTTATATGTTCTAAATAGAAGCCCTTTGTCTGAGGGACAGTTCACTAAAAATTTTTTCCCAATTTGTGGGTTTTCTTTTGACTATGCTAGAAATTTTTTCAACATGCAAAAATGCTTTAATAGAATGTGATTGCAGTTATTGATTCTGGGAAGTATTTTGCATGTGGTTGGATTCTTGCTCATGAATTTTCCATCTTCCCCTATGTCTTCAAGATATCTACCTACTTTGTTTTCCAGCAGATTTACTCCTTCTGTTTTAATATTTAGATCTCTGATCCATTTAGACTTTAGTTTAGTACATGAAGATAGGCATGGATCTACTTTTAGTTTTTGGCACATGGAGAGCCAATTTTCCCAGCACCATTTATTAAAGAGTCTATCCTTCCAGTGAATGTGATTGGCCCTTTTATCAAAGATAAGGTGGCTGAGTGTGTTCATATTTGTAGTTGTATCTTCTAATCTATTCCATTGATCTTCAGATCTGTTTTTATTACAGTACCATGTTGATTTTATTACAGTAGCTTTGTAGTATAACTTCAAGTCAGGGATTGTGATGCCTCCTGTCTTGCCTTTCTTTGCTGCTTAGAATTGCCTTTGCTATTCTATGTCTCTTCTGGTTCCAAATGAATTTTAGGCATGATTTCTCTAGATCTGTGAGATATGCTAGTAATATTTTGATTGGGATTGCATTAAATATGTATAACATTTTTGGGAGAATGGCCATTTTCACAAAGTTTGTTCTTCCTATCCATGAACAAGGGATGTCTTTCCATTTTTTGAGGTCCTCTTTGATTTGTCTTGCAGGGTATTATAATTTTCCCTGAATAGGTCTTTTACTTCTTTTATTAGATTGATTCCTAAGTATTTCCTTTTGGGGGGTGCTATTGTGAAGGGTGTGGCTTGCCTTATTTCTCTCTCAATGGCTCTGTTGTTAGTGTATAGGAATGCTATTGATTTCTGAGTGTTGATTTTGTATCCAGCTACATTACTGAATTTATTTATTATATCTAGGAGTCTTTCAATGGAGTTTTTGTGATTTTTCTGTGTAGAATATCATGTCATCTGCAAATAATGATAATTTCTACTTCTTTTCCTATCCTTATTTTTCTCTCTTGTCTAATTTCTCTGCCTAGTATTTCCAGCACTACAGACTAGGAGTGGTGATACTGGACATCCTTGTCTTGTTTCTGATTTTAGGGTAAAAGCTTTCAGTTTTTGGCCTTTTAATATGATGCTGGCTGTTGGTATGTCATAGATGTCTTTAATCAGATTGAGGTAGACCATCTATTCCAATTTTCTGTAAGGTTCTTATATGAATAAGTATTGGACCTTATCAAAAGCTTTTTTCTGCATCTATAAAAATGATCATGTGATTCTTATTTTTGGCTCTATTAATATGGTGGATTACATTTATTGATTTGTGTATGTTGAACCATCCCTGCATTCCTGGCATGAATCCCACTTGATTGTGGTGCATAATTATCTTCATGATTTCCTGCATTCTGTTTGCCAAAATTTTATTGAGAATTTTGCATCTATGTTCATTAGGGAGACTGGCCTATAGTTCTCTTTGTGGGTTGGGTCTTTCTCGGGTTTTGGTACTAGAGTAATATTTGTTTCCAGGAATGAGAAGGAGAATTTCTCCACTTTAAATCTCACTGAAGTGCTTGCTTTGGCAGCACATATACTAAATTTCATTGAAAAGTTTGGGGAGCATTGGCATTAAATCTTCTTTGAATTTCTTGTAGAATTCCACACTGAATCTGTCTGGACCTGGGCTTTTCTTTGTTGGTAAAGATTTAATTGCATTTTCAATTTCATTAGTTGAAATTGGGTTATTCAGCAGTTTTACATCTTCTTGACCCAGCTTTGGTAATTCATATGTTTCTAGGAATCTGTCCATTTCTTCTGTGTTATTGAGCCTATGAGTGTAGAGGTTTTCAAAATAGATATTGATGATCTTCTGTATTTCCACAGGGTCTGTAGTGATTTCACACTTCTCATTCCTAATTGCATGAATTTGAGTTTTTTCTTCCCTTTTTAACATAAGGTTGGCTAGGGACTTATCAATTTTATTTCTTTTTTCAAAGAACAAACTCTTTGATTCATTGATTCTTTGTATCATTTTTTTAGTCTCTATTGCATTGATTTCTGCTCTGATCTTTATAATTTTTTCCCTTCTTTTGGCTTTGGGCTTGACTTGTTCTTCTTTTTCTGGATGTTTGAGGTGTAGCATCAGGTTGTTTATTTGTGTTCATTCTGTTTTCCTGATGTGGGAATTCACCACAATATATTTTCCTCTGAGGACTGCTCTCATTGTGTCTCACAGGTTCTGGTAAAATGTATTTGTATTTTCGTTTGCTTGTAGATATTGTTTAATTTCTTCTTTAATTTCCTCTGTGACCCACTAATTGCTTAGGAGTATATTATTCAATTTCCATGTGTTTGTGGGGGTTTTGCAATTTCTTTTGTCATTAATTTCCAGTTTCATGGCACTATAATTCAATAACATGCATGGAATAATTTCAATTCTTTTGCACTTACTCGAGTATGTTCTGTGGGCAAGTATGTGGTCTATTTTAGAGAATGTCCCATGTACTGCTGAGAAGAATGTGTATTCTGATGTTGTTGGGTGGAACACTCTGTACATCTCCAACAGGTCCATTTGTTCACAGGTGTGATTCAGTTGTTATCTCTTTGCTGATTTTCTCTCTGGTTGATATGTCCATTTGTGTAAATGATGTGTTAAAGTCTCCTGTTATAATTATGTTATTGCTTATTTGATTTTTCATTTCTGTTAATATTTGTTTTGTATAGCTGGGTGCTCCCAAATTTCGTGCATATATATTTAAGATTGTTATCTCTTCCTGTTGAAGTTTTCCCCTAACTAGTATGTAGTGGCCTTCTTTATCTCTTTGGATCATTCTTGGTTTGAAGTTCACATTGTCTACAAACAGAATAGCTACCTCTGCTTTTTGGGGGGATCCTGTTGCATGAAGTATTGTTTTCCATCCTTTGACTTTTAGTCTATGATCTTCCTTTTGGGTTAGTTGGGTTTCTTGTAGACGGCATATGGTTGGATATTGTTTCTTGATCCATTCTGCCAGTCTGTTTCTTTTAATTGGTAAATTCAGGCCATTTACATTAATGGTTATAACTGATACATATTGTTTTACTTTTTACATGCTATCTTTCTGCTGTTGCTTCTTCACCTCTCCACTCTGTTTAATTGCTTGCCTTGCTTAGTGGATTTTTCCTTTGTCTGTCTAGAATGACTTTCAGTATTCTTTGCAGGGTTGGTTTGGTGGTCCTGAAGTTCTTTAGCTGTTCTTTTCATGGAAGTATTTTATTTCTCCATCCATTTTGAAGGACAGTTTTGCAGGGTACATCAGTCTGGGTTGGAAGTTGTTTTCCTTTAAGATCTGAAATACTTCACTCCATGCTCTTCTTGACTTCATTGTTGTGTTGAGAACTCTGCTGTGAATCTGATAGGCTTTCCTTTATAGGTGATCTGTCTCTTCTCTCTAGAAGCTTTTAGTATTCTGTTCTTATGTTGGATTTCTTGGATGTTGATTATTATATGTCTGGGTGTGGTTTTATTTTGATTATGGTTATTTGGAATTCTATATTCTTCACTGATCCATATGTCAGTTTCCATTCTCATGTTTGGGAAATTTTCAGCTATTACATCTGTAAATAGCCTCTTGGTATCATTTGTGTTGTCCCCTTCTTTTTCATTTATCCCTATCAACCTTATGTTGTTTTTCTTTGTGTCATCTTGCAGCTGTTGAATTGTTGTTTCCTGATTCCTTGTTTTGTTTTTTTATTTAAAGAGAAAAAAACAGAAAACAAGGGAAGCAATAATACAAAATTCCAAACAAATGAGATAAACTAAACACTAAAAAATCACTAGTTGACAAATCTTAGAAATAGTTAAATCACTAGTTGTCATCTTAGAAATAGTTGTTCAAGTTACAGAATTAAAGCACAGAAAGTGAACATTCAAACTGTGAGACTGCAAACAGTTCTGCTCAATGATCCAACATAAACTTAGTAATATTTGGTTATCAATCCTACACCCTTAAAGAAACATGCAGTTATATCCCTTAAAGCACTTTCTTTTCCTCTCTTTTTTACAATAGCAATTACATATTTTGGGTTTTATTACTCATACATTTCTTACTACTTTTTTCTAGTTAATAAATTACATATTGTCCTCTTAGAAATAGTTGTTCAAGTTACAAAATTAAAGCACACAAAGTGTACAAACAGTGAGAATGAGAACAGTTCTCTTCAATGATCCAACAATAACTTAGTAATGTGGTTATCAATCCTACATCCTTAAAGAAACATGCAGTTATATCCCTTAAAGCACTTTCTTTTCCTCTCCTTTTTACAATAGCAATTAAACATTTAGGGTTTTATTACTCCTTAATTTCTTATTACTTTCTACACTACAGACACAATGTGATATTTATAAATATGATTTTTATTTATTTCACTAACAAAGATAGTCTCAAGTTGTCTCCATTTACCTATGAAGGCCTCAAGATCATCCTTTTTATAGCAGGGTAGTATTCCATTGTATAAAAATGCAACATCTTTTTCACCACTCTGCAGTTGATAGGCATTTTGGTTGTTTCCAAGATTTAGCTATTACAAACTGTGCTGCTATGAACATGGGTGCACATATATCACTGTGATATGACATTTTCAGGTTATCTGGGAAAATACCAGGAGGGCAATAGCTGGGTTGAATGGAAATTCCAATCTTAGTCTTCTGAGAAATCTCCATACTGATTTCCATAGTGGCTGCACCAGTCTGCACTCCCACCAACAATGGAGCAGTGTTCCTTTTTCCCCGCAGCCTCACCAACATTTGCTATAAGTTGTTTTCTTGATGGCAGCTATTCTTTCCAGAGTGAGATGAAATCTCAATGCTGTTTTAATTGGGATTTCTTGAATAACCAGTGATGGTGAACATTCTTCATGTATTTATTTGCCATTTGTATATCTTCCTCTGAGAAATGTGTGTTCATCTCAGATGCCCATTTTTGGAGACGGTTTTTGAATTTGGTGGGCTTGATGTTTTTCAGTTCTTTATATGTTCTGAATATAAGTCCTTTATCTGAGGGGTTGCTGGCTAAAATCCTTTCCCATTCTATGGGTTTTATTTTTACTCTGTTGATGATTTCTTTTAAAGTTCAGAAACTTTTCAATAATATGAGATCCCATTTGTTGATTCTTTGAGGTGTTTCCCATGCAGTTTGCATTTTCTTCATGAATTCTCTGCCTACCCCATGTCTCCTAGAATTCTACCTACCTTATCTTTCAGTAGATTGAGTGTTTCTGTTTTAATGTTTAGATCTTTGATCCATTTAGACTTTAGTTGTGTGCATGGTGATATGTATGGATCTAGTTTCAGTCTTTGGCATGTGGAAAGCCAATTTTTCCAGCACCATTTATTAAAGAGGTTATCCTTCTTCCAATGAACATGTTTAGCCCCTTTGTCAAATATCAGGTGGCTGAGTGTCTTTGTAGTTGTTCTTGCATCTTCTAATCTTTCCATTGATACTCAGGTCTTTTTTTGCCAGTACCAGACTGATTTTATCACTGTGGCTTTGTAGTATAGTTTCAAGTCAGGAACTGAGATGCATCCTGTCTTGCCTTTGTTGCCCAGTATTGCATTTGCTATTCTAGGTTTCTTCTATTTCCAAATGAATTTTAGGAGTTATTCCTCTAAATCTGTGAGGTATGTCAATGGTATTTTGATTGGGATTGCATTAAATCTGTACAACAGTTTTGAGAGTATGGCCATTTTCACAATGTTGGTTCTTCCTAGCCAAGAGCAAGGAATATCCTTCCATTTTCTAATATCCTCTTCAATCTCCTTTTTCAGTGTTAGTATAATTTTCATCATATAGGTCTTTTACATTCTTAGGTTGATTCCCAAATATTTCATTTTTTTAGATGCTATTGTGAAGGGTGATATTTCCATAATTTCTTTCTCAAGTGAGTTTTTTGTTTGTGCACAGGAATGCTATTGATTTTTGAGCATTGACTTTGTATCCAGCTACTGTTGTGAATTTGTTTATTATCTCTAATAGTCTTTTAATGGAGTTTTTGGGTTTTCTATATAGAGTATCATGTCATCTACAAATAGTGATAATTTAACTTCTTCCTTTCCTATCTTTATTCCTTTTATTTCTCTCTCTTGTCTGATTGCCCTGGCTACTGTTTCCAGAACTATGTTGAAAAGGAGTGGTGAGAATGAACATCCTTGTGTTTTTCCTGATTTTAGAGTGCAAGCTTTCAGTTTTTGTCCATTTAGTATAATGTTGGCCGTTAGTTTGTCATAGATGGCCTTTATAAGGTTGAGGTAGATTCCGTGTATTCCGAGTTTCTGAAGGGTTTTTATCATGAACATGTGTTGGACTTTGTCGAAAGCTTTTTCTGCATCTATTGAGATGACCATGTGGTTTTTGTTTTTGGCTCTGTTGATGTGGTGTATTACATTTATTGATTTGCATATGTTAAACCTTCCATGCATTCCTGGAATGAACCCCACTTAGTCATGATGTATAACTTTCTTGATGATTTGCTGCATTCTATTTGCCAGTGTTTTGTTGAGAATCTTTGCATCAATGTTTATTAGTGAGATTGGCCTATAGTTCTCCTTTTTGGTTGGGTCCTTCTCTGGTTTTGATATACTTGCCTCCAGGAATGATTTAGGGAGGACTGCTTCCTTTTCAATTTCGTTGAAGAGTTTAAGGAGCATTGGCATCAAATCTTCTCTAAATTTCTTGTAGAATTCAGCTGTGAATCCATCAGGTCCTGGGCTTTTCTTTGTTGGTAAGCTTTTAATTACATTTTCAATCTCAATATCTGATATTGGGTTATTCAAAATTGCTATATCTTCTTGGTTGAGCTTTGGTCGTTCATATGTTTCTAGAAATCCATCCATTTCTTCTGTGTTTTCCATTCTATGTGAGTAGAGATTTTCAATGTAGATGTTCATGATCTTTTGAATTTCCATGGGATCTATACTAATTTCCCCCTTTTCCATTCTTATATTTGGGTTTTTTCTTTCTTTTTCTTTATGAGGTTAGCTAGGGGGTTGTCAATTTTGTTTATTCTCTCAAAAAAAAAAAAACAGGTTTTTGATTCATTTATTCTCTGTATTTTTTTTTAGTTTCAATTGCATTGATTTCTGCTCTAATCTTTGTGATTTCCTCTCTTCTATGAGCTTTGCGTTACACTTTGAATATAATTTTTTTCTTGGATGTCTCTATGAGCTTGTTTCATGAATTCTGCATGTTTTCTATATTGTTCATTCAAAGTTTCAATCAGTTTCTCATGCTCCTGTACTTTTTTCTCTATTTCTTCTTTAGCTGTGCTCAGCAATTCCTTTACTAAGGTTGCTATTTCTATCTTTACATGGGAGAGTACTTCTAATTTGATTTCCTCTGTAGCCTCATGGAGGTTTTTTTTTTCATTTGCTATCTTTCCAGAGGTTTCTGGTGTGTTACTTTTGAAGACCTCAATTTCAATGTCTCCTGTACTTGCTCCTGGTGTACCAGATTTTTGAAATTGTGTTTTGTTTTTTCCTTTTGCCGTTTTTCCCCTTTCAAGTTAAATTTGTTCCTTCAATCCCACTAGTGTCCACTGTTGGTATTTTGTACCTTTTGGTCCTAATGTAAGGTTAATAATTTGTCCACTTGCTGGGTCCCACTATGAAGAGGTGGGCCAGTCACCTGACTTCACACTGCAGGGCCTGTTAGTTGAGTTCTATATTCTTCCTGGGCTGTCAAGCCTAGTAGTATTGATGTAATTCAATTTTTAGCTCCTGCTATGACTTTATCTTCCAGTTATTCCAGGTCACCAAACCTCCCTGTCTATAGTATTTGTGTTAGCTGAGGCCCTACTGTGCCCCTATTGTGTGCCTTTTGATTTTCTCCAAGTTGGGGGAGCACTTCTTGGCACACTCCTCACTCTGTCTGATGTTTTCTGTGTGCAGGGCAGAGTCACTCCACTCTTGTCAGACTCACTAAGGTTTTACAGTTAGTTGGAGAGAGCTTTACTGCTAGCCCTATTTACCCACTGTACAATTCTGTTTTAGGGATATGCTCACCAAACTGACTGGAGCCTGCCAAGATCTTCAGATTGGGTGAGGCAGTCACTGAATCTCCCCTCAAGCTAGCACAGTTAATCTGCTGTAGTCCAAGGTTTGGGGAGAAAGGGTGGGGGCTCTGGCCAGAGTTCCCTGGCCCCCAAAGTTCATCTGTGGAGAAGATGGGGCCACAAGAGAGGCCCAAATCCAAACTGGCTGAGTGCCTCTGGCTGGAGTTACCGGATGTGGCTGGGTGGTATCTGCAGAGAGGGCAGGGCTCCAAGGTAGGCCCTCATGTCTAAGTCATCTGGGTGCCTCTCTCCTTGTTATTTTTAAAAGATCTTTCCTTTCCTGTTCACTAGCTGCAATCTTGTCTTCAAGGTCTGAAATTCTATCTTCACTTTCACTGAGGCAGTTTTACCAACTTTCCATGGAATTTTTGATTTCCTGTGTATTTCTTTCAATCTGTTTCATGCATTCTATTTGTTTCTTATATTGTTCATTCAGAGTTTCCATCTTTTTGCATTGTTTCTCCAAATTTTTAACTATGTCTTCTTTAGATGTGTTCAGCATTCCTTTCATTACATTTATCATTTCTTCTTTTCTGGGAGATTATTTCTGATCTGTGTTCTTTTATAGCTTCCCAGAGTTATTTCTTTACTTCAGTGGTTATCATTTCAGGAATTTCAGGTGTACAGCTTACATTTTTTTCTATGTCCATGTCTCCTAGGCTTGTTAGGGTTAAGCTGGAAGTTGAGATTGCATTTTGCTGTTTCATTTTGTCATTTTCCTATATTTTCAGGTTTTGAGCAATTTTTCAAAGCTTCCCCCATGCACTGGGAATCACCTGGCCCACTTTTGACTACTGGGCCAGACTGCAGGCAACTGTTAACCTCTTGGAGGGCATTGGGGCATGGCCCAGTTAGGCCTGCAGGGACCTCCCATGCATCTTCCAGTGATTTGGATGCTGGGCATGGTCTTACCAGCTGGGAGCAAGGTTCCAAAGTTTCCCCCATGTGCTGGGAATCAGCTCATGCATGTTTGACTCCTGGGACTGGATTCAGGCCCCTGATAGCTGTTTGAGGTTGCTGGGCATGGCCCAGTTAGGCCAGCAGGGACCTTCTGTGCATCCTCTAGTGATTTGGGACACTAGCTATGGTCTTACCTGCTGGGAGCAAGGTTCCAAAGCTTCCCCTATTTGCTGCAAATCAGCTTGTGCATGTTTAGTCCTGGGACTGGTTTCTGGACCCACTAGCTGCTTGGAAGTCACTGAGCATGGCCCCCCCAGTTAAGGCAGAGTGGACCTCCTGTGTATCCTCCAGTGATTTCAGATGCTGGGTGTGGTCTTACTGGCTGGGAGCAAGGTTCCAAAGCTTCCCCCATGTGCTGGGAATCAACTCATGCATGTTTGGCTCCCAGGACTGGATTCAGGCCCCTGGTAGCTGCTTGGAGGTCACTGGGCATGGCCCAGTTAGGCCTATAGGGACCTTCTTTGCATCCTCTGGTGATTTGGGTGCCCTGCTATCTTTGAATACAACTTGGTTTTTGCTTCAATTTCAAACTTCTTGAGTTTCTATTTAGCAGCAACACCAGCCACACATACAATGTTTGGGCTAAAACATTGTGAGCACACATAGACCCACAGAACTTCTTGTGACACTGAAATTCATTTGTGCCTCTAAAGAGCTCTAAGGCCCAGGACTTTGTCTTATTTATTCATGAGCCCTTAGCAGCTAAGGCAATGGTTAGAACATAGCAGGTATTTGACAAATGTCCTAATCAATTAGATGCTTAAGAAAGTCTCAAGTAATATAACCATTTCATCCCAGAAATTTCTCCAGAAATTTCCATTTTTAAAACTAAGTCCCACATCCCAGATATCCCCTCCATTCCAGCCAAAACAGGGCAACTAGTCACCGTGTGTTTGGGTCTTTTTCCTGCCTCTTCATCATAGCTGTGTTCAACACAATCCAGTCAATGATCCCTTCCTCTTCCCTAATGTCTCCTAAGAGTTACACTCCACAAAACTTTGACAAAGCAAATGTTAACCTATTGTCCCTCAAGTCATCCTTTCTTCTCAGCCATAAAGTGCCTGGTAGTCTTGGGGGAAATCCCTAGATGCCCCCAGAACCCACCTCAGGCTCAGACACAATGTATTTTTGTATCAAAATACATTGTCCTCCATTACACTTGGCAGCTAGATAGGAACAACTTAATTATTAAAATAACAATTTCACCTAGTTGGGAAAATAAAAATTTAAAACACTGGGGTATGTTTTGTCCCTTCTTAGACCTTCAAATCATGCTCCACTAGCAGGGACTCAGAGTAGATAGTAGTACTAACACATGCACACAAGTTTCAGGAATCCGTAAAATGAACAGTGAGATGGTAATTATTGGCTTCAATAAACAAAGAGTCAGGGTCAGTTCAAGGCATCCACACAACCAATGGGCTGTCCTTCTGCTCTTCCCAAATCTGTTCTTTTCTGCATTGCTGTCTTTCACTTTCAGACAAATAGTTTGCATGTGGAAATACATCACCAACAGGGCCAGGCTGTCAGCATCCTTATCACTCACATTGTCAAGGGCTAGAGAACCCTTCCTTCTAGATTTCCTACCCAACTCTCTCACAGAGACTCAGGTTGTGCCTACCGAGACATAAAGGCATGTGTTCCCTGAATCATGTGTCCAAGCTCATGACAATGAAGCCCTGTGTTTTCTCATGTTTCCCCTGAGTCTGAAGAACCAGGGATGGGGGGGGAAGAACCAGGGATGGGGCTGACAGTCACTAGTGGCTAAAATCCCACCTGTCTGCCTTTATCCTGTTTTACTCTATTTTCTGTTGTTAGGATACAACACCACAGACTTTGTAAACTATAAGCAATAGAAATGTATTTCATCCATGATTCTAAACACTACTCCTTAAAAGTCTTACCTGTTAATATTGCATGGGCAATTAAATTTCAACAAGTTTTGGAGAGAACACTCAAACCATAGCAACTCTTCAGTTACTTATAGGAATTTGCTTGTCATCCTTAATTCATCATAAAATTCTCTGGCAAAAGCCCTATAACCTTATTTAGAGTCTTCTTGGAGTAAGGGATTAAAAATATTCTATTAAAAAACAATACCTTCCTATGAAAAATAAAAAAAACCAAATTCACAGAATAGTTTAGGTATCATGCTGAAAACATGGGGTGGGAGGATGTTTTCTAAAAGGGGAGAGTTCAGCAGGAGCAGTTGGGAAAAGTTTATAGGTTTTTTGGAAATGTTCCCCTGGTTGATGCCAGAAAGACCTGTCCCCACTCAGCTGTTCTCCATTTACTCAGAATGCTGGGTACCAACTTCATTCTCTAATTGCCTGTAGTTAGTCATTATGTCTCAGCTGCAAGACTTGGGAATGCCAAGAAATCGGCACCCCCAATGGCCTTTTGTGTTTTAAATACTTGTACCAAAAAAAAAAAAGAAGACATTTCCCAAGGAAAGTTACCACTTAGATGTATGTAAGCCAAAGGACTTTGGTTTGAAAACATTTCAGGAGACAAACCAACTTTGAAATCCTAAGGTTCACAGAAAAAATGATAGCAGCATACATAGAAATGTAATTTTACAATCCTTTGCACTTATTCTCATGCATGGCCCAGACTACAAAGTGAGTTAATCAAACCAGTTAAGGGAATTCAATTCAATTCAATGAACATTAATGAGCTCTGTTTCAGTGAGAATGCTTTCAGCTGCAAATAACAACCAAAAGAGCCAATTGAAATTGGCTTTAAGTAATAGGAATTAGTTACCTCACATAACAAGAGGTTGGAGAGAAGTAGGTACAGAAATTAGTTAATCTATGGGTTAAATAATGCCAGGAATATTATTTGGCTCTTTTGAGATTCCAACAGGTATCCTTAGGATTTCAAAATGGTTGCTACTTCTTCATGTATAACATCTTCATTGAAAATGCCCAAGTGTAGAAAAGAAGGTAGGATTTCTCCATGTCTTTCTCTTTTTCTAGAATGTAAAGTCTTTTTCACAGTTAAAAAAAGTATAGAATTTGTGTGGCTGTTGAAAGTCTCTATAGACTCGGATGTGTCTTTAGAGAAAATGAGATTGCATGGCTATTCCTATATCAACAAGAAAGAGAGAGAAATACAATGTTTGTAACAGTTTTAGACCCATTGAGATCCATTCCTTTGGTTCAGGCCACCCTTCCTGAGCACTTTCCTTCCTTAAATAATTTAGGTATTTTCTGGCTTAAGAAAAGAGACTTCCCTTCAATGTCTCATTCCATGTTGTGCACTAGATATACAAAGATGGATAAATCACAGCCCCAATTTTCAAGGAACACTCAAGTATACAAGCAGAACAGGCATTCACTTGACAGTTTTGTGTATTTGTTGCTCTGTTTAATTCTAAAAGATATGAAGGGGTAAAATCTGTGGCCGGTTTCATGTTCTAAAAAAAAAATGACTTGCAACAGAACCTTCCATCCTCCAGTCTTCCTGCAGTGTGACTTCAATTTTCACCCAATGAGAGAAAGAGTCTGTATTCCTTCCCTTTGAAGCATAGTGAACTTGTGCTTAGGGCTGATGGTGGCATCAAGTGATTTTTAAGGCTCAATCTTAAAATTTGGTACAAGTAACACCTGGTTCTTTTTTGATACTCCCTCTAGGAACCAAACTACCATGCTGTGAGGAAGCCCTCACTTCACTGTGGAGAATCTGGCAGTTCATGAGTGATCCCTGCACATCCTTCACCCACATTGACCCTTGGTAACTTCACCTGCATTAAGCCATGTGGAAGAGAGATGGACAGACCTACTGGTCCCTGGACAAATTATAATTCTGTAACCAAAATGATCATAGTTTCTGTGAGCCACTTAATTTTGAGGTAATCTGTTAGTTAGCAACACTAAGTGGGATACAGCTAACTTTAGAACTAGCAATAAGGAAGTTTTCAAAATGTAAATTACCTACTATTAGAGTACAGATGAAGGAAAATAAGTGTTTTCTGGGGCAAAGTGAAAGGACAATTACAGTGGAATTAATCTCAAAGGCTTTAGGGCTGTGTGTCAGAGGTGAGGCAATTACAAAATATGGACAATAAAAAGATAAACAAAATGAGCACATCTTCTGTTTTGGCAAACATGGATTGAATGATGGAAATCTATTGACTTTGCCTCCTATGGTTGACTTTCTTAGTACTCACCAAAATTTCTAGTTGTCTCCTTCCAGACACATACCTGCTTAGATAGGTATGTGAGTGTGACTTACTTGGGCCATGTAATGTCACAGGGCATATCATTAGTCTCTTTTGGTGAAGTATTTAGTAGCCTCCACACAACTTACCATTCCCTTGTCTTTAATCCTGAGGCCTCATGTTGAAAGGAGGATTTCACTAAATGGTGTAGTTTATGTCAGCCTGAGTCTCTGACACTTCATAAAATGTTGCCTTGATTTGGTTTTGAGGCTTTGGCAAGAGAAGCCACTCAATTCTCCTTGAGCAGTCAATTAATTCTGACCCACAATTACCTCACTATCTGGCTCTCACCCTCCAGGCACATTGCCCTAATTGTCCCAGGTTCATGTACCAAAAGCAGACACTAGGTCCTACCCCCATTATCCAATCCAAAACCTATTTGCCCTACCTTCCCCTCCCTTCCCCACAGAAACCATAATGAAGGCATTGTCCCACAGTTGCCCCTCACTTTATTCCTTGTGACCAGTCAAGGTCCTGCCTTAGAGGTTCTACATGGGGTGTTAATTCCCCTCAGGAAGCTGTATCACCAAACTTTAAAGTCCTTTTCATTTCTCCCCCTTACTCAGCATTTATTCCCCCAAAAGGTCACCCAAAGTAAAATGATTATGGCAATAAGGTTACAGTAATGATCACAGGTTTCCTACTATGCAGCATAATATAGGTAGCTGGTCAATAACTTTACTTCAAGTCCCTGAGCCTATTGATCACTGTAGCACAATCCAGCATTTCCTGACTAAGAATAGCCTGGGTTCTGTGTCCCTTCCTCTTGTGAAAGAAAGCACCCCTTTTTAGCCCTCAGTGGTTCAAATATGTTGACTCTACTCTCTTCTCCATGATGTCACCCGACCCTCGACAGTCAACATTAGTCATCTACCCACAAAAACACCTCAGATCTTTTCACTTCTCTCCCCTCCCATCATTCTCTTTCTCACCATCATCATTTCATTCCCCATGGCTACGCTTGCCTCTTACATGGTTTCCCTAGTCTCTCCCACAGTCTATTTTCAACAGAGTATTGTAGTCAAAGGAATCTGTTTGACATATAATCTACTTCATGGTATGCCTTTCCTCAAAACCCTCCTAAGACTATTCATCTTGCTTGATAAAAGCCAGAGTCCTTGCAGTGACCAGTGAGGTCCTTTCTGATTGATGCCAAGTTGTTTCTTTGTCTTTCCTTCCTCCCTCCACCCCAGCTCACTTCACTTCAGTGACAATGGCGAGTTTTGTCCCTTCCTGCTGCTGTAACAAAATTCCTGAGCCAGGCATTGTGGTGCATGCCTGTAATCCCAGCACTGGGGAAACTGAGGCAGGAGAATCACTAATGAGTTTGAGCTCAGCCTGGGCTACTAAGTGAATTCAAGGCCAGCCTGTACTATATAGAAAAACCCTGCCTCAAGAAGAAAAAAAATTGGGGCAACCCACTCAGGGCCCCCTTCTCTCTCTCTTCAGATAGAAGCTTTCTCTCCATAAATATATTCTACTCTTCACCTCTGTTGTTCCTAAAATTCATTCTTCAATTTTAGAGAACAAAAACTTGTGGACATAGTAGGTCAGACATTTCATTCACCTATATCATTTGGAGGTCACCCACCAAGATCACTGGATAGAGGTGAGAGTTTGTTTTTTCTTCATGAACTCTGGACTGGAACTTGTTTAGATAACAAATTTTTTTGCTTTGTGTTTGCAAGTTGTTTATAATTATTTGTGATAATTGCTTGCCATTTGCCCATTGTTTTTAATTGCTTTGTCTCATATAGTTTTATTAAAATATTATAAATCTAAGTTAAAACATGCAAAATTTACAAGTTATGATATTTCTTTAATGTTGTATTATTACTATTTTGTTCTTATACAAGTTAAATTTAAATTGGTTGCTAAAGTTACTGGTACTCTGTGCTTGACTGTATTTAGACCATAGCACTAGAGAAAAATATTAGAACACTTCTGACAGGTTTTAATGTAAACTTCTGTAAAGTGATTCTCTGAAATGGAAATCTAGCTTGGACTTAAAAATCTACATGCCTAAAATCAAAAACTGGGACTCCTTCCACCATTTAAGCAGCACTGGGCTGGTGGCTGGTCTTAAGACTTGGAGGACATGTTTCACTGAGACAGACTGGCTCTGATCCTCCTCTATACTCTAGAGGAAATGTCAGGCCTGTTCTGCTTCAGTCTCCTAACTTTGACTTTACCTCTACTCATTTCCCACTCTATACTTTCCTTATAGAGGCATGTAAAGTCAGAAAGAACTCTCGACTATCTTAGTTAAGTCCATAGAAAATGAGCATTTTACTGATGCCAAAGACAGGGAAGTCATCCTAGATAAAGGACACATACCCATCTCTGGGTCAGATGAGACATTAGTCAGAAGTGTGCCCATCCAGGAGAACACACATAAGAGCTATGTCCCAGCTCAGTGTTCTGGAAAATCTCCTTTGGAGATTAAACCTGAGACACAGTGGGGAGAACTGGCTTCCATGTGACAGTGGAAGAAGCTATCCTCAGTAGCAGCACACATAAGGGACCTAAACACATTAGAATAAGGAGGCTCTCCAATCTCTCAAGTTGTGGACTTTAAAATCTTTATCATAAAGTCATAGAGCAGTAGGTAATGATCTTGCTCAGGCTTTTAACCATCCCTTATAGAATTTTGATGAACAGTGGTTACTCTGCCAGCTAATTAATCACTCTTATAGCATCTGCCATCCTCAAAAGCAGAGGACAGGTTTCCCTAGCATCTGTTTGGTGAATCCTCATCAAAGCCAGTGGCCAATGGAGTTTATGAAAAGTTGACCAGACTGTTGGATGCCTTTCTGGAGACTGATCTCTGGTTATCTGAGCCGATAAAAACTGAGAACTGAGGCCCAAAACCTCCACTGTGGGCTCGCCTTGCCTCCGGGAACTTAGCAGAAGCCTGCATCAGGTGTAGGCTGCCCAGAATCTCCACGTGGGCCTGCCCTGCCTCCAGGAACTTAGCAGAAGCCTGCATCAGGAGTAGGCTGCCCAGAATCTCCACCTTGGGCCTGCCCTGCCTCCAGAAACTTAGCAGAAGGCTGTATCAGGCATAGGCTGCCCAGAATCTCCACCAAGGGCCTGCCCTGCCCCTGGGAACTTAGCAGAAGCCTGCATCAGGGGTAGGCTGCCAGGAAGCTCCACCGAGGGCCCGCCCTGCCACCTGAAACTCAGCGCAGACCCGCCTCAGGGGTAGGAACCTCCCCTGTGGGCCTGCCCTACCACCGGGAACATCGAAGAGGCCCACCCAAGACTGAAAACTGCCCTGGAATGCTACAGATGGGCCTGCCCTCCCACCTGGAACATCAGAAGATCTCAGCAGTATCCAGTTAGTGTGAGAAAATTTGGAACATTGCTCCAGGTGGTGAACTTTGGACTACACCAGATTGACTGTATCAATGTGGTGAGTATAACCCTAAAATAGAGGTGTACAGGGGATAAATAGGGCCAGTAGTAAAAACCCCCTCCAACTAACTGGAAGACTTTGGTGTGTGTGAAAAGAGTGTGTGTGATCCCCTCCTACACATAGAGAACATCAGGCAGAGTGAAAATGACAAATCAAGAAAGCAAAATGCAATCTCAAACATACAGTTCACCAGAAGCAAGTATAGGAGACATTGAAATAGAGGACCCCAAAAGTAACACACCAGGAATCTCTGAAAAGAGAGCAAGTGAAATAAAAAAAACAACTGCATCAGGCTATAGTGGAAATCAAATTAGAAGTAGTCTCCCTTGTAAAGATAGAAATAACAACTTTAGTAAAGGAGTTGTTGAATGCAACTAAAGAAGAACTAGAGAAAAAAGTACATGAACATGGGAAACTGATTGAAACTTTGAATGAACAATATAGAAAACAAGCAGAATTCATGAAACAAACTCAAAGAGACATCCAAGAAACAAAAAATTCTATTGAAAACATGCAAAACCGTCTAAAGGAAGCTGAGGATAGGATTTCAGACCTTGAGGACAGGATCACAATTAGTGATCAGGAAAGGATAGAAATTTTAAAAATAACAAAGCAGCATGAAATGACAATCCAGAAGCTTCATGATGATGCCAATAGCAACAATATAAAAATAATGGGCATTAGCAAAGATACAGGAGTCCAGGCAAATGACATATGTAAAGTATTTACAGAAATAATAGCAGAAATTTTCCCAAACATGGGGAAAGAATCTGATATGCAGATAAGTGAGGCATATAGAACACCAAACAGTCACAATCAACATAAATCCACACCCAGATACATAATAATTAAGATCTCAGAAATACAGCATAAAAACGGAATATTGAAAGCTGTCAGAGAAAAGACACAACTCACCTATCAAGGAAAGCCCATTAGAATCATGGCAGACTTTTCAGCACAAACCCTTAAGTCAAGAAGAGCTTGGAGTGAGGTATTTCAAGCCCTGAAAAAAAACAACCTTCAACCAAGACTGATGTACCCAGCAAAACTTTCATTCAAATTTAATGGACAAACAAGATACTTCCATGACAAAGAACAACTGAAGAAATTCATGTCCACCAAACCAACCCTAGAAAGAGTACTGAAGGACATACTAGACAAAGATAAAAATGACCACAATTCCCAAAACAACAACAGAAAAGAAATGTCCAGGGAGGATAAGCAATTAAATAAGAGGAAAAGCAAAAAGAAACAACTGTAACATAACATGGCAAAGTCACGCCAGTACATATCAGTGCTATCCATAAGTATAAATGGCCTCAATTCACCTATAAAAAGAAATAGATTGACAGAATGGATCAAGAAACAGGACCCCACAATATGCTGTATACAAGAAACACATCTGACCCAAAAGGAAACTCATAGATTGAAAGTCAAAGGATGGAAAACAGTATTCCATGCAACAGGAACCCAGAAAAAAGTAGGGGTAGCTATTCTATTTGCAGACAATGTGAACTTCAAACCTAAAATGATTGAAAGAGATAGAGAAAGTCACTACATACTTATTAGTGGTAAAATTCAAGAGGAAGAACTAACAATTATAAATATACATGTGCCAAATACAGGAACACCCAACTATATAAGAAAGATACTAATGGACATGAAAAACCAAATACACAAGAATACAATTATAACAGGAGATCTCAACAGCCCATTGTCACAAAGAGATAGATCAACTAGACAAAAAGTCAGCAAAGAAATAACAGAACTGAATCATACCTGTGAGCAATTGGACTTAGTAGATGTTTACAGAGTGTTCCACCCAACCACAACAGAATACACATTCTGCTCAGCTGTACATGGAACATTCTCCAAAATAGACCATATATTATCCCATAAAACATTCTTAAGTAAATGCAAAGGTATTGAAATCATACCATGCATAGTATCTGACCATAGTGCACTGAAATTGGAAATCAATGGCAAAAGAAAGTGTAAAACCTACATAAATACATGGAAATTAAATAACAGCCTTTTGAACAAACAATGGGCTACAGGTGAAATTAAAGAAGAAATAAAACAATACCTACAATTCAATGAAAATATAGAAACAACATACTGTAATCTGTGGGATGCAATGAAAGCAGTCTTAAGAGAGAAATATATAGTAATAAACTGTCATATCAAGAAAACAGAATGAGCACAAATAAACAACCTAATGCTCCATCTTAAGCATCTAGAAAAGAAGAGCAAGCTAAATGCAAAGCTCATAGAAGAGAGGAAATTGTAAAGATTAGAACAGAAATCAATGCAATTGAAACTAAAAAAAATACAAAGAATTAATGAATCAAAAAGCTGGTTCTATGAGAGAATAAACAAAATTGACAAACCCCTTTCTAACCTTATCAAGAGAAAGAAAGAAAAAACCCAAATTCATGCAATAAGAACTGAAAAGGGAGAAATTACTACAGGTCCCATGGAAATTCAAAGCATCATGAATGCCTACTTTGAAAATCTCTACTCACATAGAGTGAAAAACACAGAGGAAATGGACAGATTTCTACAAACATATCAACTACCAAAGCTCAACCAAGAAGATATAGCAATTTTGAACAACCCAATTTCAGCTATTGAAATTGAAAATGTAATTAAAAACTTACCAACAAAGAAAAGCCCAGGTCCTGATGGATTCACAGCTGAATTCTATAAGAAATTTAGACAAGATTTGATGCCAGTACTCCTTAAACTCTTCAACAAAATTGAGAAAAAAGCAATCCTCCCTAAATCATTCCTGGAGGCAAGTATTACTCTGATACCAAAACCAGAGAAAGATCCAACCAAAAAAGAGAACTATAGGCCAATCTCACTAATGAACATTGATGCAAAGCTTCTCAACAAAATACTGCCAAATAGAATGCAGCAAATCATCAAGAAGATGATACATCATGACCAAGTGGGGTTCATTCCAGGAATGCAGGGATGATTTAACATACACAAATCAATAAATGTAATACACCACATCAACAGAGCCAAAAACAAAAACCACATGGTCATCTCAATAGATGCAGAAAAAGCTTTCGACAATGTCCAACACATGTTCATGATAAAAACCCTTCAGAAACATAGAATACACAGTGTCTACCTCAACCTTATAAAGCCCATCTATGACAAACCAACAGCCAACATTATACTAAATGGACAAAAACTGAAAGCTTTCACTTTAAAATCAGGAACAAGACAAGGATGTCCACCATCACCACTCCTTTTCAGTATAGTTCTGGAAATACTAGCCAGGGCAATCA